>VKOC01000001.1:51110128-51133394 GCA_009364415.1 Spea multiplicata | reverse complement strand
GGGACTGTGATTGCTGTTAGCAATCACACTCCCATCATGCCAAGTCAGCCAGTACATGCTGGTACAGGGTGGCTGTAAGTGCAGACCCCATACTGCTGGCAGCATCACTACACAAGGGGGCAGCTGGCCAGGTTTCACCATGAACTGGCTGACTTGGCATGATAGGAGTGTGATTGCTGTTAGCAATCACACTCCTATCATGCCAAGTCATATTGCTAATTTTGTCCAATTGTGTGTTACCTACTTTTATTAAAAATGTGAGTTTTTATTATTATTTTTAAAGGTGGGGGTCATTTTCGGTTTTGGCTAAGTGAACCCTGAGTGTTTTGGTCCAGAATTTTCATTTTAGTTCATCCCTAGAATAAATCTAGGGAATCCTGAATTTGTAGTCGCAAAACTTTCTAGGCCCAGAAATCAGTGAGAGGAAGAGTAAAGGTTTTGTGTCATTTTACTTTATTTTAATCTGCATATTGGATTATGCCCTTTGTACATGCGCCCCTTTTTCTTTGATTTTTTTACAGATATGATTCAATATGTAAATTGAATTTGTTGAAAAAAAATTGTTGGGTAAAAATCATGTTTTTTGGGGGGGTGAGGGGGTGGGGGGCCCTTAACATATTCTCGCACCCGGGCCCTGAGGCGTCTAGTTACGCCCCTGTATACAGACGCAGATATGGAGGTCTCACACAGAGAGATATTATTTATCTCCATTTTGGGGGAAACTCGTTAAAAGCATAAAAGGCTCGGTGAGGCAGCCAAGGAGCCGGAGCGCAACACATTAGGAGCGAAGAAACCAGTGGAGCGGCCACCGTCCGTCTCTGGCCAAAAGCCATTCCAGAACGAATCGGGGCGTGGCCAGCGAGTTCTCTGGAGCAAACTGTCCAGTTTCGTGGAAACCTGGTGGGGCGGGGCTAAAGATGACCGTGACGTATCAGCGCTAGGTGTTCCTGTGAGTCCGAGCTCTGCCCCGCATTAACTTCTCAGCTCCGGATCGGTGAGGGTTTGCGTGCGGAGTGTCACCGGGGAGAGGCTTCCAGTATGGGCTGTTACCGGCTGCTGCTGTGGGGGGCAGCGCTGTGCGCGTGTACACTGTCAGTGACAGGTAAGAGCCGGAGGGGACGGAGGGTCACTCATTACTGCTTTCTCCTCTGGATCAGACACACCCTGAGGGTACTCTACAGAGTTACAAACTTTCGGATCCCGCGGAGGTTAAAGCGTGACTTTTGCCCGGTATGCCCGGTGCGCTCCGCTTTGTGTACTCTTTGTGCGCTCTGTCAGTAAAGCTGGCGGGTTTGTAGTTTTAATCCGGGGGGCTGAGATGCGGACAGGCGGGTGGGATTGCTGCCTGGCTCCGGTGTGCGTGTTGAGCAGAGCTTCGGGGTTAATTACACTCCCGTTTTGGACAGATACTGGAAGCCAAAATCCAGACCTCGGTTTTTGTTCCCCTCAGGGTAACTTTTAGGGGTGCAGAGCTGGGGATGTAGTTGGTACCCTGATTTATACTCTAATTAACTGCTTATTAATGAGCTCTCAGGTCACCCATCCCCCATGTTTATTTCTGCCATTGTTGGGTTTCCTCCAGTGATGTACCTCTGCCGGCAGTATTGTAACACACGTAACACATGTTTGGGGTCACCTTCCGTGTGTATCATGCTGTGGATCTAGTATCTTTAGTACCTCTGCATGTATGTTGGGGGTCACGTAAATAAGCCAAGGCTATGATAAAACATTTTGCGCATGCCAATCAAATAATGAGTATATTTGGGCCGCACTCGCTTCTTTGCTGCTGTCTTCTCCGCTCAGGTTGGGCTATAAGGGGTCATACCCTGGCGCTGGATGTGGGGCGCGTGCACTATACGCACGCTAGGCATGGCCCTCCTCGGTGTTACTCACGATTATAATCGAGATCTCTGATCTCCCCCAACCGGCCCATTCACTAAATGTTACAGCTGGGATCCGGATCGCCAAATAGGGTGATCGGCCAACGGATTTCTATGAGAGGGTCTTCTGGACCTGGCGCCCCAAGTGTAATTGGCCTGAGCTAGAATATGCCGCTGATATTCCTGGTGTAACCTGTGGCTGTAAGGCCTTATCTCTGGCACAGAGAACTTGTGCTTTCATATCAGAACTTAGTGTGTCTCACAAAGCAGGTGACCCGGCATGGACTAGGTTGGGCCGCTCAGTTTAATTAGTTTAATTTAGTTCGAATATTAAGTTGGCTGCATGGGTCATAGGTGCAACCAAATATCTAGCAGGTCCGGGACATGCGTGTCTTGATCACGGTGGAAACAAATGAATCGGTATCTTGCCCTCCAACCTTGTCATCAATAACCAACCCCTCCAGTTCGACCTTTTAGGTCGGTATTGAAAACAAGGGGAGAAGTCTTTTGCTGTTTCTGATGGCTTTGGCCCAGGCCTGACGTTAAACCCTTTAAATTGACCCCTCTCTTTGGCTGTCTTACCTAGGACAGAAATCGCGCCTTTCTAAACTGTGGAGGACAGAAGATACATTCAAGAATAGGATGTTCTTTAGACAACCAGAGAAATATAGTTCCAGAGAAATATTGTGTTTTTCTTCTGAAAACTGCATTTATTGCTACAGGCTACAACAATCATTTTTAGAAGCAAACCATGATAGTGAAAACTTGTTATGCTAGCTTTTGTGTTGCTCAATATGTGCATTTTTCACCAGAAGTTTGGAAATGATGCGTTACTTGTGGCCACTTTGTTCTTAACGGAACATTCCACAACCTCCAGTGATCAGGTAGAGCTTACTCTGATGACACAAATATTGTGTCATGCCGAAGATATGTCATGACTCTCTGGAGCAGAGAGTAGGCTTGGTTGTTCTTGACATTCTTTTGACCCCTTATGGAATATTTACCTTGGGTTACGTGATTCTTGTGCACACGGGCGCTTATCTAACCACATATCTTTTCTATATGTTTAGGGCTTAATTTTAAACAATAGAAATATTCTGTTTAAAAAAAAAAAAAAAAAAAAGAAAACAACCCGGAAATTGGAACGAAGAAGAAACATGGTTTTGTATCCACATGTTACATCAAATGTAACCATAAACCTAGGTTCAGAATCGATCACGAAGATGGCAATAGCTGATATGCTGATCCTTATAACTGATAGGCGTGTGTGTGTGTGTGTGTGTGCGCGCGCGTGTGCGCGTGTGTAGCGTGTGTGTCTTTCTGTGAACACTTACACTCCATCCCAGAAGTAATATGGCTCCTCTGTGAGCTCACTTGTTCAGTTGAATGTTGTGTCACCGCCAAAGAACAACACATGCATTGTATGGGGTTTATGTATAGGAATGAAGTCGTAGGGTTTCTGTGTCGTGTTAAACAGTCTTGTATTCCGTGCCTTCCAGAGAAAGCAAAACTAGAACACTTAGAGATCTTTTGGAGATGTTCCATAGCGGTTCCCGTAACATTGGGTTGTTACTCCAGAATAACTTCTTCGTTGTTAATGATTGTTACAACAATAATCTGCTTATTAAAATGTTTATAGGCTACAATGTAGCTTTTCTTCTTACAATTGTTTATTATTGTGGATAAATATTGTTGTTGTGGACATTGGGATGTAGGTAGCTTTAGAGGCTTACGTGTGGTTTGCGTGCTCGTTGGGAAGGTTAGTATGACCTGAGCTCTTCTGCAGCTCCAATGCTCGCTGCCTGATGTTATAGTAAGCGAGTCTGTGTTTGTGACTTTTAATGCTGGAATGTGAAGTGAAACCGAGACCCGCAGCATCGACTCCCCATTTGCATAAACTTCAAACAGCCTGTCAACAAGAGTTTCTCTTCTACAATGATGTCACTCGAAGTGCATTTTTAGGCTAATTTGAGGCCAGCAAATCCAAAAGAGCTTAGCACCCTCCATTCAGATGCTTAGATGTAACGTAAGGAAGTTTTTATTTTACTCAGTGGGTGTTAGGTAAGTGAAACAGACTCCCAGCAGATGTGGTAGAGGCTAATATAGGAGGTTTAAATGTTCAAGAGAGAGAATCGCAGAAAACTAAGACTGATTAAGGTTTGAGTCTTTACAACAGGCAGCCTAGATGGGTCATAAAACAAAGCGAGGGTCCAGAGCATACCCAGTGAATACCTTTCAGAAAACGGTATAAATATTGGGGATTCCATGACGATATCTGACCCTATAGGTTGACAGAATCCCCAATATTTATGCCTTAGATTTCTGGATCCTTGCTTTTTGTTTTGTGAATTTATTGGTCATATTTATCTTCGCAGCAACCCGGGAATCTGAATATGTATTCCATTTATGCTTTTTAGGCTGTGCGCTCCACTTTGTGTATGGTTTAGACTAGATGAGCCGACATAGGCATGTTTCTCGTACCAGTATACACCGGTATCGGTGTGAGCCCTACATAATGTATAGCTTAACTGATAAAGCGGCTTTTCAGAAAATGTAACTATTAATTGTACGGGGCCCGCTGAACAACGCTTAGTGGAGTTGGTCCTTAAGGCATCATAAAGTCTGAGTTGAAACGGCAACTCTCGAATAAACCCCCGTGTGTGATGGACAACAAGATAAAGAGAAGTCCTTTTCTACCTTGACTGGATATAAGCATTGGAAATACATGTTATACGGTGTTATTAAATGTGTACCCCGTAATAACACAGTAAGTAAAGACAAAGAAATACATCTGATGTTAGATGTTCATCCATGACTGCATTTTTACAATCCCCCATAGTAATAGCAGGGGATGTGCTGGATTTTAACTGTGCTTTTCCATTCATACAAAGCGTTCATTGCCCTCTGCAGCATGTTACACAAGCGCTTAGCAGAGCTGTCATTGTATTCTTTACTCTTAACTCTTTAATAGCATAAAAACCTTCAGCTTATATAACAATTAGTGTCTGACTTCGTCTCACATGACAAATAAGTGTTCCTGGCAAAAATCATGAATTCTTAGTTTTTCTTGGCAATCTTCTAGGAAATTCTTCGTTTTGAGCATTTTAAAATTACTACAAAGCACGTTTCTAATGCATTTAGTCATAATTAGCTGAAGTGGATAAAACATCACTTTTGACCCTTTTCACCCTCAGCTCTTCTGCAGTGCGGTTCTTATTATTCCAAACCAGCTGCCTGCTCCTGATCTGTGGGATAAAGAACCTTTAAGAGCCATAAAGTAAAATACCTGCATAGTGTAATAATCAGTAGGTATCAGTTGTCCTTGATCTTCCAGTTTTCTGTCTGTAACCTGATTCCTGTATTTTCAGACACTAAGTCACAAAAATGCTTAAAGCATAAAGGGCAGAGAAACAATTACGCATTTATATATAAGTACAGTTATAACTCTTGCAAAGCTATTTTCCCTTGAAATAGATGTCCTTGGGCTCACCCAAGTCCCCCCGTTGCTATTGTTCTCATTGAAAGCTAACATTGCCGAAGTCTGTTGTACGGAGCATACAGCACCTTCTATACCTATACCTATACATCCAAAATGTTAATGAATTAATGGTGTAGGCAAGGACTCCAGACCTACAGGCTATCCGAGTAACCGAGGTATTAACTCTTCAGCTGAAATAAACATATACTACTTCCGTGTATATGTTTATATGTTCCATATGTATATCATTTCAGCTGTGCTCTTTGCACATAAAACTGAAGTGTGTTTCTTGTTGAGTATGTGGGAGAGATGCCTTCTGTGTGACATACACGGGTATACATAAATATTTTAAAATAAACATTGTAAATATGAGCAAAGAATGCGGTGGACAGTTGTCTTTATTGTTTAACCCTATAAAAAAAAATACACAAAAATACAATGATCTTATGGATATCAAGCTATTGCAAACACAGGCAAAAAAAAGTTATAGTATAAATATGTCTGATGAGGTTGGAGAATACATGGCAAGGGAGCTGAGACCCTTCGTCCTTACAGAATCTCTCCAGATCCTTCAAGTTTCAAAGTCGACGCTGGTTGACTCTCCTCTTCAGTTCACCCCACTTGTTTTCTAAAGGGTCCAAGTCAGGTGATTGGGATGGTCATGGTATGACCTTGAAATTGTGGTCGGTAAACCGTTTCTGTGTTGATTTTACTGTCTGTTTTGAATAATTGTCCGGCAGGAAAGTCCAACCACAGCACTCAGGTGTTCATTTAATATCTGTTGATATTTAGTCCATGTTGCCAGGTATCCTAACAAAATGTCCAGGTTCTCTGGCAAAAAACAGCCCCAAAACATTAAAGAGCAAGCAACCAAATTAACCGAGGGAATCCATATGGCTGCCTCTCTGTGTGCCCAAAACCCACCTGTGGTGTTTATCGTTAACAAACTATTTTGGTTTCGTCCGACAGTAGAAACCAATCCCATTTGAAGTTCCAGTAGTGTTGAACTTGTGGTGATGTTGGATTGTAATTTTGGAGACTTTCTGCCCCCAAGATGCAACTAACTTCTGCAGTTCTCCAGCTGTGATCCTTAGAGATTTCTTGGCCACTTGAACCATCCTCTTCACGGTGTGTTGAGGCAGAGTAGACACAAGTCCTCCTCCAGGTTGATTCATAACATTTCTAGTTGACTGGGACTTATTGCCCTGATGGTAGAAATTGGCCTTTTCAATGCTTTTGCAATTTTCTCAACTTGACATTTTGTGAAGCTCAACAACCTTTTGCTGCACATCACAGCTATATTCCTTGGGCATACCCATTGTGATGTATGGCTAAGCCACTTTGGCCTATGTGTTACCTAATATCCAAGCCCCTGTTCCTAGTCACCGAGGTGTACTAAAAAGTAAAATATCAACATTCAATTATATTCTCATATGAATTCATAGGGGTGCCAATAATTATGCCACATATTTCACAATTTATTTTTTTATTATATATAAACCTGATGCTGGACGAGAAGGTCTGGCTCGCAATCTCTGTTCTAGTTCCTCACAGAGGTGTTCAATGGGGGTTGTGGTCGGGGCTCTGTGCAGCCAATCAAGTTTCTCCACTCATGTCTTTATGGGCCTTACTTTGTGCACTGGGTCACAGTCATGCTGGAATAGAAAAGGGTCTTCCCACAAAGTTGGAAGCATAGCATTGTCCAAAATGTCTTGGTATGTGGAAGGGCACACTAAAGTATAACCAAGATTCATCTTTCTGTATATAAATTGACTTTTTTGTTTAATATATTTCAGGACAGAATGTTACAAAAAAAGGAAGGAGTTTTATTGGGCATGCAGTGGAATCAACCAACACTTCAGGAAGAACCGCATACACAGTGGATGATGTTGCAGCAAAAGTCTTGACTAGTCGGCTGACCACAGTTTTTCTCCCCATCGTATACATCATTGTGTTTCTCGTTGGCTTACCAAGTAATGCAATTGCATTATGGGTCTTCTTTTTCCGAGCAAAGAAGAAGCACCCAGCTGTGATATACATGGGGAACCTGGCTCTGGCAGATTTGATGTTTGCCATATGGCTGCCTCTCAAAATTTCCTACCACCTAAATGGCAATAACTGGATTTATGGGGAAGCTCTATGCAAAGTACTTGTTGGATTTTTTTATGGCAATATGTACTGCTCGATCCTTTTCATGACATGTCTTAGTGTTCAGAGATACTGGGTCATTGTTGACCCTATATCACACTCAAGAAAAAAGTCAAGGATTGCTTTCATTGTTTCACTATCAATATGGGTACTAATTATGTTGGGAACTATCCCTTTGTATCTGTTTAACCAAACTGTCTATATACCTAAACTCAACATAACAACCTGCCATGATGTTCTACCACTGGAAGTACTGGCCATTGACATGTTTAGCTACTTCTTGTGTCTTGCTGTTGGGGTGTTTTTCTTCCCAGCTATCCTCACTGCTTTAGCTTACACTCTTATGATTAAAACTTTGAATGAATCCATCACAGATGAAAATATCGGAAAGAAGAGGAAGAGAGCCATCAGACTGATTATTACAGTACTTGTCATGTACCTCTTATGTTTTCTGCCTAGTAACATTCTTCTTATTGTCCATTACTCGTATATAAAGAGCGGTGCCATTGGTAACATATACGCATTGTACATTACTGTCCTTTGCTTATCTTCGATGAATAGTTGTATCGACCCGTTTGTCTACTACTTTGTATCGGAAGACTTTAGGGAAAATGTAAAGAACACGTTTAAATGCCGGAGCGTACGGACTGTAGAAAGAATGCAGATCTCATTCAGCTCCATGAAATACTCCAGGAGATCCAAGTCCTACACTTCAAGCTCAAATAGCACAAAAACAAGCAACTGTTAAATATGAATTCCTCTGTAAATTACAGGGAAAAGAACATTTGTGAGACTGCACGCAGTGGCCTTTTTAATGGGAGGCTAGCTCCTGTGATTTTGTTAAAATTCTTGTTTCCTTGCATCTTTCTTTTGGACTAGCCCTTCCCACCTTGCTTAGCTATCCAAAACTGGAAACCCGCGTGCTTTCCGACCTTAGAATATTAACTAAAATGTTAAGCAAATCTTAAAGTATGAAGGTTAAGGGAAGAGCTTCTAGAATTAAGTGCTCTGGGAATATATCTACACTGTTGTTCCTCAGCAACTGTATGTCTCTTGCATGTCCCCCCAGGGGTCATTGTTGTCCCTTGACGTGTTCTCAGTTGTCATCATAAAGCTTTTTATTTAGTTTTGATAGTGGGTTGATAAGCTTATTTTAAAAGTAATTGTGGTTGAAACCTGTTTATAAGGAAGTCATTGGAAACTTTTTACGTAGATGTGGTTTATACCGTAAGAACAAAAGTCGTCAGGGGAAGTAGAAGTGGTGCGGTATCGTGCAGTTAATTGTTTAGCTGCTAGAACAAAGATTGCATGAAAACTAAATCTGGAAACCGGACGTTCCAAAGACTGCGCATAATTTAAGTCTGTAACAGTTAGATACGTGCGTATTTTATCTGAATCTGTCCAGTTCGCCTTCTTGTCCGAGTCTGACATCTACATGTGATCCATCTACAGCCGCGTCCTGCTCGGTGGAAGCAGACAGATGACTTTGCTGCTGTTCTCCGGAAGGAGTGCACGTATTGTAGAAAGGTGGCAGTATGTGTGGCCATATGTTTGCCCACGGAGCAGGCACGGAATGCTAAGGGCAAGTTCCTTAGGCTTAGACATTAGGAACCAGACCTAAGTATGTAGACGTTAGCCGAGGGATAGGTTCATATGAAGAATTCTATATAAAGTACTGTAAATTGTGTTTTGCCAGCTGTTATATTTAAGAGTCCATGGCTTCCTAGGCAGCCATTCACATCTATATAATGTGTTGGTTTTTATATTTATATTTAGCTATACATCTCTTCTGGAGCACTGTTGATCTTCCCATGTACCCTCAGGGGAAAGAAGTGTTGTAATCCTTTCTCCTATGTGCGCAAGTGTCATCTGAAGTCTTTTTGGGCAGTTTTATGCCCTAATTAGTTAATTGTCCACATTAATGTATATGACTAACCGGTTTTTAGTATGTTATATCATTTTTGTATTTTTTCAGTAATATTTTTGCAGTAATGTTTTACCCGTACTAACTGTATGCATAGATTTTATTTCATATACAAGTTGTCAACGAGCACACGCGATTAAATGCCGCTTCGTTGATTTCACTGGGGGATGCTACAAAGCGTAGGCAGGAAGTGTACTTAAGTATGCTTCATTGTGTCATTAGAGGCAGCCAGGGGAGGAGAAAAATGAGACAGAAGTCATTTGTTTTAACCATTTATGAAGAAGGATTTTTTCAATGTACTTGCTGACATTTTATGGGATGGGCAATTTTTATTTGTTTTAAACATAACTAAATTTACCAAGTGGTGTAAACATTTCAATAGTTAACTTTTAAACTTTTAAAATGAAACTCCATTAAGCTAGTTTTTGATCAAATATAAATATCTGTATTTTAGGTAGATGGGGACCCCCATTATTATCCTCTCTAACAAATGATAAGGAAAGCATCTTGGTTTTGAACTCTTC
Organism: Spea multiplicata; assembly: GCA_009364415.1. Classification (NCBI taxonomy): domain Eukaryota; kingdom Metazoa; phylum Chordata; class Amphibia; order Anura; family Pelobatidae; genus Spea; species Spea multiplicata. The sequence goes on along the minus strand of VKOC01000001.1, from coordinate 51,123,440 downwards.
TTTATGAAGGGACAAAACAGTAAAGTTGCTCCAGTGTGAAGGGCTGATCTGACCTTGTATAATGCATAATTCAATGAGTCTGAAGACACTTGACTAATTTAACTATACATTGTACAGGGCCAAAGCTATTACTGCAGTGGAAAGTGACTCAGTTTAGCCTTTTATAATGTATAGTAAAATCAGGGCGCTAAAACACAACTCCTGCAAACTTTCCTATCAACTTTAGTAAATACGATTTACTGGCACTTCAAACAGTTATACGAAGATAGTTTAATTTTTAAAAAAAATGTATATCCAATTATTGCATGCATAAGAATGGTCAAATTCTCTATATTGCACTGTAATTGCATGTAAATGTATTTTTATTTTGTGCTTAGTACGGATGCTGTGATTATAACAAAATGTAACTTGTTTAGAATGCCAGTTTTAGTATAAATAAATGAAAAAATGTTTTACGTTTTCTATGAAAATAGTTGTTTGTTTTTTTTTCTTGTCTATATATTCCAAGTTTTGCTTCCATTGCAGGGTTTCTTTTTTTTTGCGTTTTGTCTTGCTTTGTCATCATACTTTGTCATTGTGCAATTGTCTTGTCCTCTCAGGACCTGTTACCTGAACATGTCTGTGTTAGTTGTAAATATCAGTTCATATTCTCGTTGGTCTCCTTGGCACTCAGGGTTATCGGGGAAAATTATTTCTATTTGCACAAGAGGAGGAGTAGAATGCAGCGTAGTGAACTACTCTGCCAACCGCTCACCCATTCCTTTATTCTCACTGGTGTTACAAACTGAAGTGATTATTGGATCTGTCATACATATGGATGCATATTTCACCAGCTTGCATATAGTAGCGAACGGTTTAAATACAATGCGTGAAGAAGTTATCTGCAAAGAAGTTGTGTACACTTCACCCCCCAAAAAACTTGGTTAAAACTAGCCTCATGCCTGTTTTTCTCATACACGCCATTTGTTTGTTTTGTGCCTAATATTTAATATTTTAATATTTTGCACCCTCTGCCTTCTGAACAAATGTTTTTAAAGGGACACTCCAGTGTCCCAGGCAGCCTCCAGATACTTGGGGTTTGTTTTTTTTACTTTTTTTTTTATATATATATGTATATACATAAATAACTACTTGCCTTCGGGAGAAGTTGTAGTGCAACATTGTCACCTGGGTTGGTGACTGATTGGCTTCTTGAAGCAGCAAATATGTACCATGAAATCTCCCATTGCATTCATAGTTAACCCTTTTCTGTGCATGCACGTGGGGCGGAGGGGGGGGTCCTCATGCACCACTTCTTAACCTGTGACCCCAATGGGGGGTAACTATGCGGCATGGTGCCCCTGGTATTGCACCTCTTGTAAGATGTAGGGTGCTAGTATCTGATGTAGGGCTGCAACTAACGATTATTTTAATAATCGATTAGTTGGCCGACTTTATTCCGCGTTTTTCGATTAATCGATATAATGAATGTAAATTTTTCATTTATTTAAATAATTTAATAAATCAAATGATGTTAAATACAACAGTCAGAATAAAAAATTTGACCGTGAGTGCCTTTGCTCAGCTGCCTCCGAGTGGCAGACTGCTTGCCGGCGCCGCAACATGCCAACGCTACGCTTGCTCCCACATATGCCGACGGGCGAGGGGGAGCTGCGGGGGTCCGCACATCGGTGCCACTTGCCACGCTGCCGGTCCCAGGCATGCTGCCACTCCACGCTGCGTCCCCATCTGCCAACTGGGCCCCACGCTGCCACTCCCACATCTTGCCAGTCAAAAAAACGCTGCGTCGCCACCATCTGCCACTCGACGCTTGCCTTCCAGGATTGTGCCGACTCCAGCTGCCGTCCCACACATGCCACTCTCCAACGCTGCTCCCAACATGGCACTGTCCAGCTGGCCGTCCACACATGCCAGTCTCACGCTGGCCTCCGGCGGTGAACATATGCTGGCGACGCCTAGGCTGCCTCCCCATACCTGCCACGCTGCCTTCCCACATGCCACGCTGCTCCACACATGCAATTTCCACGCTGACTCCCAGCAATATGGTCCACATCCACTCCTACCATCTGTCTGCACGGTCGACGCTGCTCCACCACGTCAAATTGCACTGGCCTGAAAACACCCCAAATCCTCCCAAACATTCCACGCTGCCTCCCACATATCCACCCACGCTGCCTTCCCACATCTGCCACTGTCTGATACGCCTTATCACCCTCATACACACTCCATCTAAACCAACATGCCACCCTGCTCCCCACGAGTATGCTCACCCTCTACGCAGATATGCCTTATACACCAAATAACACTTCCGTCCTGCAACAGCACACTTGCCCTCAACACATTATCCTTATATATGCATTATGCCTTTACCCGCAGAATTACTGTCCTTCACTGCCCCCAGGATTTAGACTTTCCTAAAATTTAACCCTAAAACTCCCATTAACACAATAAACTGCCCCTAAATATCCTTTAACCCCATTAACCACACGCATCCCTAAAAATACCCCTAAAGACCCTCAAAAACCAAACTGCCTTTCAAATTCCACGCCATTTTTAACACAACTGCTCTAATCTGAACCAAAACCCCTATTACCAATAGACTGCCCTAAATTAACCTAAACACCCAATAACCAAATAAGGGCCTTAACACCCTTACCGTATAACTGCCCCAAATTTAACCCTAAAACACCCATAACATAAACTAAACCCCTTAAATTTACCCACTCCCCCTACCTTTTCAGTAGCCAAAAATTTAATATATAATATATACTACATAAACCATTATAATCTACAATATATATATATAAAACACATACACACACATTTATATATCATATACTTACAGTTAGATGAGTGTCAACAAGGGGCGGCCATTTTGGTTCGGGCTGGAAAGAAGGGGGGAGGGGGGCCCAGTTGTCAAGGGTTATTACCAGGGGAGGGGGAGTAAGTAGGAGCTGCTGCTGTGAGGCGGTGAGTCAGACTAAACGGATTATATGAGGGGGATTTTTCAGAGCGTTTGCTCTGAAAAAACCCTCATTTTATAATCGATAATAATCGATTCAACTAATCGATAATGAAATTCGTTGCCAACGAATTTCATTATCGATTTTATCGATTAGTTGTTGCAGCACTAATCTGATGTCATCACATGCCCAGTAGTAAAACCAGAACCTATGGACGGGGCATCTGGGGTTACTCTGGGTTAGTTCTAGAGCTGCACCCAACTTCAATAGGTTGCTGAGTGAGACTAAAGCACAGGGGCCAAATGGTAGCATTACCTATTTTGAACATGCATTTAATGCTCGTCCCCTGCTTATTTTGTGCCAGGGTCACAAAGTATTTTAATAAAGATTTTTAAGGCCGCATTAGTGATGATTGTGTCTAGATGCACCTTGGAATGTAAATACTGTCCTGTATAAATTTATGTCAATATATCCAACATGTCAGTGACCTTATTTGAAAGTTTCGGTATCATTTCATGTCTGGAACGCTCCCTGTATGGACTCATTTTGTTAAGTAACATTTTTTTGTATCTGTAATCTAGAATCAACCAGCTTTGCCCATTTGTTTAAAATAATTTACAGTCAACAGGGCTCCATCTTGAGTAAACTTTCTTAAATAATGTTGAACATCTTTAAAACATGTTGTCTATTGGCAAACTGTCAAAATAAATATCTTCATCCTTTGATCGTTGTGTGTTTTTGTAATGCTTTTAACATGTCTGGCACAAAAAACCAAAACAGAAAATAGAAGAAAGGAACAATTTTCAAAAAGTGGTTAAAATACGTACATAAAGCATCATGTGATTGCTTTAGAAATAGTTAATAGAATTGTCTGGTAAGGCGATCCTAATAGTTTCCGCATACTGTATCCAGATAAGGTACTCTGTCCTTAGAAGTTAGAATGCCTGTTTTTAATGAGTTCCAGACACTCTTGCCAATGCTCCTTCCCAACCATTACTAAGCATACGATAGCATATCCTCTACTTACAAATGTGAAGAAAAAGGTTTTTATTGCACAGATGTACGGAGAGCTAGTAATCTTTGTACCTAGGTTTGCCTGGATGCAGACTGAAGGGTATCTTCCATCTGTGATATGGTCACAATATTGCAGGGTCGTCTGTTTTCTGACAAACAACTCAGGTGCCGGCGATCACGCCAGAAAATGTCATCAATGTATAGAAGTAGATCCGGTGCTAGCACTCTTGGGTGTTTTCACAGCTTTTATGTGTGATTTTTGTGCATTTTTGACAGATGGCTGGTCCAGGCCTGCTTATACTTATAATTAATGCTCCTTCCCTAATAGTTCTGGCATTTAAGGTGTAAAAGGCATATTATGGGGCAGAGTGGCATATAGGGAGGTATAATGCATTTCGGCAGGGGGCCTAGATCTTCGTCTCATAGTCAGACCTATTTGAGCTTATAGGACGAGGGGTCTTTTTCTTATAATTTGTCTTATAATTGAGCAAATACCGTATCTAGAATTAACCCCTTAAGGACAATGGGCGGTCCCTAAACCCATTGGAAACAATGCATTTGGAGCCCGTAGAGGTACAGACTTTGTCATTAAGGGGTTAAATTGTTAGGACTCTAGTGAACGCTAGTTTTGTTATGTTGTTAAACGAGTTTGGTAGATACATTTACAATCCAATAACAGTTCTCTCAATCCAGTAGGAGTGTCAGATACCTGCATTGCTGGATTTTGTAGGTGTTGTTTAGTTTGTCGCATTGCCCCATCGACCCTGATATTCAGTAAGTTTAGAAACAGATATGCAGCAGTGCTATACTTCCCACTTCTTAGGGTTTTATAGCAAAGCGTTTGAGATCTTATCCACATTCTTTGTTCTGCACAGTAAAAGATTTATTCTATGTGTGGTCAAAGTTCATAGACACCGTGCTTCTTATGAAGTACACAAGAAAGACAGCAGTATGTTAGAGAACAAAACAAAGAATCAAGATATATAAATGCAGAAAGTTGGCATACCGTTTCCAGAACACATTATGGCTTGAAGGACCAGCCTCCACAATGACATTGTTAAAGCAATAAAGCACTAAATTTACTCAGTTAAAAGAGAGAATGTGTGTACGGGTACATGTGAGAATTTATCGAATAAATTATTAAGTTTCATTATCTATGTAAATTAGGACTAGTGTCCTCTTTATTTTGGCCTTCATCTTTTACAAACCAGTAGCACAGAAGAGCGATGTGGAATTGCAGGTAATACTCAATTGCTTTTACAAGAAACTCATCTGAAAGCTTGCCTTATAGCCGTCTCGTTTTGGATGGCTCATCCAACTAGGCGTCATAATGTGAAAGATGAAACTACTTAAATCTTCCCACCTAAATCCCAACGTATCACTTCAATACTAAGGTTAGGCAGAGGTTAGGCAGACTATATGGGCCAAATGATTCTTATCTACTGTCACTTTCTATGTTTCTATCTTACTGTGGATGCCTCCTCCTCTATAGCAACTGTACATTGCCTGGGGTAACTTCTTTACTACTCATTAAGGAGTTAACTGAATCTTGTCTCATCTTCCTTCAAAATATTGCAAAATTCTATCAATTTCTCTCTCACTGTATAACTAAAACACACGAGTTTGCTAATCATTTCCCGTCTAGACTACTGTAACTGACTCATTGGCCATCTATATTCACATGCCTCTTCACACGTACCCCTACACTAATATGCTGGCTTCCTATAAAACAGCACATCACCTTCTTGCTTTCAAGGCTCTTCAGCACCTTATATTTCACCTCTGCGCACCATATACCTGCACACCCTATGTGCCCTACACATAGAAGGCATCTCCCTGCTCCTTTAACAACTACTTCTCCATCTTTACTAAAGGTTTTCTCCCTCGATTCTCCATATCTCTAGAACTCACTGCCAACGCAATGTCTGGGACTGCTTGTTGTAGTGTACGATCCTGATCTCAAACTCTCTTGGTTAGTAGGCAAATTCTCAGGGATACACCGTCTCGAGTTAACTTCCTTATATTCTACTCTAATTCCTTTGACAGTCTCTCTCAATATCACTGGTGCAGCCATCATCCCTACTCCAAATGCTCATTGCCTCTGTGTCGTTGTTGACTCTGACTACCCATTTACCCCTCATATTCATTTTATTTCCAAAAATTACTTCTTCCGAAATCAAGATGCAAGTAAAGCTCTTGTTCATCCACTCATGTTCATTATGACTTATCTGGGCTCCCTCACTGCCATTTTGACCATTATAGCAGGGACGTAACTAGAAACCTCAGGGCCCAGTGCGAGAATCTGTTAAGGGTCCCTACGCCACGCCCCACCCCCCCCATGCTATGCCTATTTCTTACAATACTTCTGCCCTGCTCGCCTCCTACGCCGCTTGCTCGAGCAATCTTCCGCCTCTCCCTCCCTACCCAGCCCTTCTTCACAATCGTACCCTCTCCGCTCCTACCCCCGCTTCTCAGACAATCTAAACCCTCTCCCTCCCTGACCCCGGCCTTCTGGCACAATCTACACTGCTCCAGTCGGCTCGACGATCTACTCTCCCTCACCTACCGCCTCTCTCACGATCTACCCACTCGCTCCCTTTAGACTTGACCCCTTTGTAGGTCACTTTAACCGGTCCAACTAGTCTGGTGTTGGTAGGTGTAGGCGTTTGTCTTGCGGGTGCCAGGCGCTTGCACTTGGCTGAAGCGCGGCGGCATTATGATCGTCATATTGCGCTGGCGCTCGAGCATGAAGGCGGCGCCACCTCGAGACAAAACGCTTCATGCTCCCAACAGACGGGCGGCAGCGCTGAGACAGGTCAGCAGCGGACTTTGGCATAGCAAGCGGGCCAGCGGCGGGGAGCAGAGGAGTTCCTGGATTTCTGTTCAGCCAGCGGGGGCGCCAAGGAGTTGCCCGGAGCGGTCGTTTTCAGCAAACCGCTCGGCACCACTTGGGTCCCCCTGACTGGCAGAACTCCAGGGCCCGGTCGCAGTTACGACCCCTGCGGCCCCGGTAGTTCCGCCACTGCATTATAGTCCATCAAGAATGCTGCCAGGCTTATCTTTGCTATCCATCACTTTGCTAACACCTCTCGCCTCTGTCACTCTCTTCACCCGCTGTCTGTATGCCTCTTCAATTTAAAATGCCAATTCAATTTAAAATCCTGATTCTCACCAAAAAAACATCTCCTCACTTATCTCCAAATACACATCGACCTGGTCCCTCGCCTCATCTGATGACCTTGACCCATGCTTCAATCACCTCTCATATAAATGACTGTAAACAATATGTGCTTTTTATCTCCTGGAATTTCACTGGCTGCATCTTCAGCATCTGTAGACAGTTCTTCCAAACGGACAGTGGACAACAGCCACTTAGTTTTTTCCGAAGCTGTTAGAAGTGAATGTTTATCCAAATCATTTTTACCTGATGGGACAGGTTTGAAATTCTGCTGAATCAAGTCATGTGTATTATTGGACAACAAATCTGTATCAGAAAAGTTACACAACTCTTCTCGGAAAAACTATAATATTCTCAACTTCTTCCTGCTATATGGTATTTGTAGCCATGCGCAACTCGTATATTGCTTTTAGGATTTTTTCATCTTGATCTACTACCATGTGCCTTTCCGTCTGTCTTTTGATGACTTGCTGTAGAAATTGAATAGTCAAGTTTTCTGTTGCTAAGGTAAGAATGAAATGGCGTATAATTTTGTCTAAATTAAATTGTATTAAATATATTTTCAAATCTTCTGTTTTACGATTCCTAAAATTTTACGATAAACTCATGTAACGTTTAAATATTTAACTGAGGCCACGGAAGAGACGTTGTTTTGCAGTTCTAGAGCTGCAGCTTCTCCTAAAGGTAAGTGATTTGTACAGGTACTTGTACAATGTATGTTAAAATTCTCACAAAGTACTTTCATAGGCATTCTTTGTTGATATGTCTATATGTTGAGGCTGTATGGGACACTGGGGCATCCCTTTGAGTTGTTACTTCCATTTTTTTTAAGTAATCGCCTCTTATTAAAGGAAGCAGCCTTTGTTAGGGCGGTAGGGAGGAAAGGGTTGATAGCATCAGAACAGAAGCTATAAAATAAAGAAGTTCCTTATTTTTAAGCAAAATATTTCCAAATCAATATCAAGGGCCAGGAGATGAATCATAAGGAGGTTTTAACAAATACACGTAATGTTAGAAATCTTTACTATTAACTTATCTTTGATAAATTATAATTTTAGCGATTTTTAACTGTATTAGTCACCTATGTAAATTTTAGCTTTTTTAAAAAAAATAAAAAAAATAATTTATTAGTCACCAATGCAAAACCCACAAGCTGTATAATGTCATGCGCGTCACAGTTTCGGTATACAGCAACAGTGATATATCGCCATCTAGTGGCCTAAAGTAAAAAAACAATCTGCACTTCCAATGAATTGAGAATAAGCTAGGGTGTTCCATGTCAATCTAAATACATTCTCTACAGCTTATAACTCTCTTCTATATACAAAATATATATGTAATTTTTGTTGCAGATATATATATATATATAGATAGATATATATACACATGCTATATGGACATTAATATATAGTTTGCCCACCCTTTTGCAGCTATACCTGGGAAGGCTTTCCACAAATACTTTTGTCCATATAGTGTATATATTTATTGGAATCCCGTCTTATGTTTTGTAGCTACGGGGGTATGTTTATTTTATCAAATATATTATTATATTTACGTGAATACTTTGTAATTGTAATATCTTATTTAGTCCAGAATTTAGGCTAATTTTACCAGGTATGTGGTTTAAGATGTATGCCCCCATGGGCTTTTATTTTGTAAAGTGGTAGAAATATAATTATTATTATTTATTGTTTTATATAGTGCCATCAAATTCCATAGCGCTGTACAATGGGTAGACAGGACGTAACACTCACGGATAAGATCATTTTATAATTCTGAATGTTTTTTGGACAGCTTTCTTTATGATTCCCAATGACATTACTTCTGCTGACATTACTAACTGCTCATGGGTTTTGCACACTGCCAAACCTTCACATACCTCCATTATTCACCCCTTTCATTCTTCATTAATGTAAATCAGTCTATATTAAAGGCGTTAAAAACCCATGTAAGGATATTAGATATTTTATGAAATATAGAGGAACTGCAGAGATATCCTACTGTGAACTTCCAGTTCTATGAAATACCAGTAGGGGGCACAGGAGTACCATGATTGTATGTCTGGAAAAATATGCAAAATAATAATATTATTATAATAATAATATAAACAACAGTGTTTTACAAAGAAATCTTTGCTCAACAGAAGCAGACAGAAAACGAAAGGTTATTAATGAGGATGCTTTGTGACTTATTAATTTGACAAAAAGGATAATAAATATAACCCTTTTTGTGTAACTGAAATATTTGATGCAACGACATGGTTCAGCAGCTTCATCATGGGGTTAAACCCAAAATGTAAGCTTGCCCAACCTCTTTGGTCAGCAGGTTGAATATAAGGTATTTCTCACTGCCCTGAGTCTCAGCCATAGCTGGAAACGGTAAAGGGTATTCAGGACAGACATTACACCAATTCTAGAGTTTTTCATACTACCCTTCATCTCAGATAGCCACAGCGGGATACTTTGTTTCAGCAAATAATTAGTGGGGCAGAGCATTATTAAGGCCTTTTATGAGATTTTGTTTAGGTAATTGGGTAAGGCATTTGGAAGATAAGCAAAGTCTTTTATTTACACAGTATAATCTATAAGAACCTTTATTATTTTTATGCCCATAATTGTGATGTTTAGTGCTGTAGAACACTAATAAACCCATACCCTTAAAACATTCTGAGCTCCTAAAAGAGAGGCATCAAGAGGAAAAGAGGGACTGTCCCTCCTAAACAGGGACATTCGGAAGCTATGGTGTACAGCCATATGAAAGGTTCATGCAGTCATGGACTTTTTTTTGCTGCTTTTAGGTGCATTCTCGGTTAGAAAACACACAAATCTGACCTGAAACCTTTAGAATAAGCCAAACGCTAACCTACAAACCAGAGGCAGAGACCTTCTAATAGTGATAAATGTATAGCTAGTAGCTTGTATAAAGTGTGCCCTACGATTGTTCTTTGTCTGATGTTTTGTAAATTGTGTCCATTAGATCATTCTATAGACTGTGTAGGTTATTAGTCTTTGCTTGTATTGACTCCATGGAAATTCTAGATAATACTTTTGAAAAAAAAACATACTTACTATGTTTTTAAACCACAAATGAAAAATTACTGATATGTTTCGCCCTCTAATGTTTGAGCAATAACTCTATTTTCTTATGCATAGTATAACATAATGAAGCTCCATGATTCCACATTTGTCATATTTTATTATACTATTCTTGTATTTTTTTGGATAAAGGGTTAATTTCGCTGGGCGCTGTTTAAATGATTTTAATTCCTAGCGCTGTAAATGGTAGTCTGCTCTCCTAATCGGGGCTTGTCTCAATGTGAATGTGTTAGCTAATATATATATATCTTTTGACAAATGACATCAGATTATTTTAAATTAGTGTGCTACTTGCCCTGCTTCTACCATGCGACTCATTCACTAATTTAATACCAACAGGCCATTGTTCCAGAGGCACAAGAGCAGCTACAACCTGCACTATTTATAGTATATATATATATTATATATACTTATATATAATATATTGTATACTACACAACATGTTTTTTATTTCACAATATGACCTCATAATGTTTCTTTAATCAGTATGTATCAGTGTTGTCATGCAAATTGTATGCGTTTACATTTCACAAGCTTGCTAGGATGGCACGCCAGATGGCAGATTGTTCTCCAGAATACGTTTGGGATCAAGTTAGCCCAGCCTCCCCCGTGTGTTTTATTTACGATTTTTCCCCATGACTAACCAGGCCGGTTTGTACGTACAGGTATAGCTTTGCTGCTAGGTTACAGGTTTAATCCTTCATGAAAAACTTTGCAAATCCCAGTTTACCACAACTCCATGCAGACAAGTAAAGGCCCTTTAACCCTCTGTGTGCTAAATGGGCATCAAGCGTTCAATGGGTTAATGATGAACAGTGCCAAAATCTCTTGGATGTTGTTCTAATTACATCCTGTTTCACCATGCAAAGGTGGTTGTTAAATGAATTCCCCTGTGGATACTAATAGGCAAAAAATTAACCCATGGATTCCAGAATGAGAAACGGTGCTATCTATTTATGCGAGAGCCGGTTTCGGAGCTGAAGCTTTTACACCTAGCCTTTGTAAAATATTTTACACCTTTTCTGACATAGTCCTAATATTTTATACTTTCCAATATTTCAAATGCCCTGTGAAGAATATTATTTATTTACGTGGTGTGGTTAGAGATATGGACTTCTTAATGCAGTCTTGAAATGTTGAGTTTGGTTTGATTTGAGTTTGGTTTGATATACACTGATACACCCCTGAAACAATTTTCTGAACTCCTAGAAAGTGGGGCATCAGGAGAAGAAAAAGAGATTTAGGGATTTTGGTCCTAATTGCAGAGTCCTTCATTAACAGGGACGCTTGGGCTGTATGATAGTTGTCAGCTTGTACCCGAGCTCTACCTGCTCATGTTATAACTTTACATTCTTGTTATGCGTTTTAGAGCAACCCTATGAAATTAAGGTTAGCACATGACCGTCATATATCCACATGAAATATTGTTACAAGACACGCATTCACAATCAAGTACAAAACTGCATTCAGGAAACAAACATGTGAATATTGTACTTACATAGTTTAACCCCTTAAGGACAATGGGCGGTCCCTAAACCCATTGAAAACAATGCATTTTTGCACTTTGTCATTAAGGGGTTAAATAGTGTAAATGTAATGTTCACTAGGTAACATGCCCACGTATATGTCATTTGGATACATATTCTGTTTGATCCTCATGTGCAATTAGCCACAATTTTAGATTTGATCAAATGTTACCTGGATTCAGGGGGGAAATGCATTGTAACTCCTATAACTCATTGTCACGTTATTTAAAAATATTTTCTTAAAGCACAAAATAAGTAGATTAAACCTAATCCCACCCTTAGCTGCTTTTTGTATTTAAACATGAATATTTGCATTTTTCCATTATTGTACTATTCAAGGTACCTTTACAATATTTGAGTATTCATCTTAAAAAAAACTAGATGAGCACCGATGACAGCGTTTTAATTCAGATTTGCATTTTTAAGAAATACTGAACAAAAAGCTATATTTCCAATTCTCACGCTCTCAATTTGAAATGATCATGTCTTTGTTAACCCCTTCTTTACTGAGGGTGTTTTGTGCCCACAAACCTGAGCTTTTTAAAATGTTAAAATGTAAAAATGCTTTATTTCACCTTTACTAAATCAGCAATTTAATGCATATAGGTTAGAGTAAGGTAAGCAAACATCTTGGTATCTAATGCCAGTCAGTAACCGATGCTCTTGCTCCTGCACTTGGATTTAATCTAATATATTTAAAGATAGATTGTATAAAACATAATTTTGGGTATTTTTTTCTGATCTGATTTCCCCGAGTCAGAGCCGGCCTTAGGTGTTCTGGCGCCCTGTGCGGACTACTCCTCTGGCGCCCCCCCATCCCAAAAAAAGAAAGGAATCAAAACTTGTAACAAAACCCCAATCACTATATACTACGCCAAACATTGATGTGGTGTAGGCCTACCACTTCATTGTCTGGCTTAGTAGTAGGGATGCACCGAAACGAATTCTGGACTGAGACAGAAAGTGCAGCATTTACCTGGCCAAAACCAAATATGACCCCCCCACACACCATAAAAAAAACACTTTTATGTAAGTAACACACCAAAGTAGGACAAAACAATTAAATAACAATATATTATAATATATATATATAATATATTGTTATTTAATTGTTATGTCCTATTTAACAGCAATCACATTCCTATCATGCCCAGGCATACCCAGATTCCAGGATGTACTTGCAGACTTGGCATGATAGGAGTATGATTGCCCTATCTACCCCCTATCCCCCTATCTACCCCTCCTAACTATCTACCCTCTCCCTCTTTGAAGTTCACTTACCTTTCAGGAGTCCTGCGGTGGGGGAGCAAGGCCTCTGTCTCCCAGCTCTGCCACTGTATGTAACAGTATAGAGTGATGGGAGTTATGATGTACTTTAGAGCATAAATATATAATGAAAAATACATTGGAAATGGTACAGCATAACACCCATCACTCTCACACACTTACCAATCCACACACTTACCAATCCACACACACACACCAATCCACACCAATCCACACACACACCAATCCACACACACACCAATCCACACA
>VKOC01000001.1:51005432-51110028 GCA_009364415.1 Spea multiplicata | reverse complement strand
TGTGTGTATCTTACTGTGTCTGTGTGTGTCTCACTGTGTCTGTGTGTGTCTTACTGTGTCTGTGTGTGTCTTACTGCGTGTGTCTTACTGTGTTCATAGCTTATTCAGTTATTGTAATAAATATTTTAGCCCATTTTTTAGCTCAAAATATTTTTTCCTTTTTTTTCTCCTCTAAAATCTAGGTGCGTCTTATCAGCAGGTGCGTCTTATAGAGCGAAAAATACGGTATGCACTCCGAAGCCTTGTTCATTTTGTTCACTTCTGTGCTGTGCTAATAGTTATTCAGGCCTTACTTATTCAAGCACCTCTACCAATGACGTAGGCTTGAATAACTTTATTAAACAGCACATAAGTTAACAAAATGGACAAGGCTTCGGAGTTTGTAGTTTGTAGAGGTCTGGCCCTCTAAAACCATTCCAATTTCTCATGTGGCCCCATGGGAAAATTAATTGCCCACCCCTGATTTAGACGATGCGTCTCAGATATCCAACACTGGACAGCATCTCATTCGGTGTGAGTCTACTGGCTTATTTTGTTTACTTCGTTTTAGACTATGCTAAAAAGATTCCGGTGAATTACTGAGTATCTTGTGTACGAATGGCAGCCATATGATATTCTAAATTAGGAACCCCCAACCCCTCCTCTACATATCAGATAAATGGTTTTCAACAACACTGTGGCACATACTGTTTTTCAAACAACAAGCAAGCCTTTTCTTTCACACCAAACTCATTTATAGGGGGAAAATAGGAAGGGATAGCTTTTATTTTACCCATTATAAACTGCCACCAGAACAGGAGCAGGAGATGGGTTGAGCTGGGTACATCTCCCGATGCATGGAAACTGCTCCCACTTATTTCAAAGGGAGCACTTTGCTGCCAATGGCTGCCAATCAGTGGTGGAAGTCAGAGCACCGAGGGGGAGAGCTGCAGCTTTAATCATACAAGTACTTTAATGGCCTATAAACTAGGAGGCAATTACCCTATTTGAATATAACAAACTAGTTTTGTAATAGGGAACAGAAAAAAGTACTGAGACCGCAAATGATTAGTATACTTACGTTGACAAAATTTGCGATGTTAGATAGTATGTAGACTAACTGGAAACTAAAGGTTCATGAAGTTTCTATTTTAGCTCATTTCAGTAATGGGTAATAGCCACCTCTGTGTCAACGTCCTGCTCATTGTGTCTTTCCTCACACTCATTCTAAAACGAAGAACAACAATTAATAGAAGTGGGCGTCTGAGAAAAGGTTCCAGAGGCAGAGACAATAAATGTCTTTCCCAGACAGAAGTAGGACAGGACAGGACAGAAGAAAGCAAGATGATCAAACTTACCTCAATTTAATGTTAACAAAAAACACACACACCATAAGGGACTTAACTTGAAATGCCATTCCATTCAACTGTTAATGCAAAATGCAGATTATTTTCCCAACAGATGATGGAGAACAACAAGCACCAGCATTGTTACTGTAGGAGGATAATACCAGTAAGAAGCAGCATGGGAAAACTGCACCACCTTCTCATGCCTCCACAAGCAGACATTTACTAGAGGAGTCTAAAGAAGAGGACAACGTGCTTTGGGAGCGAGTGGACACACAATGCATGCGCGCACACCTGACACTGATATCTAATGCCAGGAGGCAGCTAGCGCATGAGCAACCAAGTGAAATGTTCCTTAGAAGGGATACATGGATCAGGATTCAATCCCATTTCATGATCGCCAATAGTTATGCAGCTAAGTTTAGGACTTACATTTGAAATATGGCAAGAATGTCAGATACTAGAAAGATGGCAGAAATCCGCCAAGGTTTTACTGCATATTAGTTGTGTAGAATATCCTTCGGCTTCCGATCGCTGCCTCTTTTCTCAAAACACATCCTACAAAAAAAAAAAAAAAAGAAATGAACAGTGTCGGTTTTAAGGAATGATACTGAAGACAAAATCTGCACTGAACACATGAAATCATAAGTCATAAGAAATACATCTTCTCATTCATATGATTTCGCCAATTGATCTATTCAGCTACTTCAAAATCCCAGCCTAGCTGCCGTATAACAGATCGTAATGTGAATAGGAACTCGAATACATAACTTTCCTCTTTTTTCCCCCCATTCTTCTCATACTCTTCACATGACAAGCTTCAAAGGGTTAATCCACAGTGGACTACAGGATGATGAAGAATTAACAACCCAATATAAAAACGGCGAAGTTGGCCCTTTAGTACAGCGCTACGGAATATGATGGCGCTATATAAAATAATAATAATGGAATCACTACATTCTAAGCGACAGAAGCAGGCGAGTACAAAAATATTAACATATCTAGATGGAAAGTAATGCAGTATTAAAAAAAATAATAAAAACAAAAAACTGTTAATGCTACATGCAAGATGTTTTCACCCAAGGGAGCGGGGGGGAAAAATAAGCATCGGCATTGTTTCTGTAGGAGGATAATACCAGTAGGACGCAGCATGGAAGAACTGCACCACCTTCTCATGCCTCCAGAAACTTCTACATTACCTGCGCTTATATAGCACCAGCAGATTCTATATATAGCGCCAGCAGATTCTATATATAGCGCCAGCAGATTCTATATATAGCGCCAGCAGATTCTATATATAGCGCCAGCAGATTCTATATAGCGCGGTTATAACAGGGACAGGGAATATATTTACCAAGACTATTTCAAATGCATTAACACCCATTAAACCATACAGCATGAGAAGAGGGGCCTGATCTTGGGAGCTTACAATCTATCTGAGAAACAAGGATAAGTTAACACGTTCACTACCATAGGCTTGAGTGTCTCATTCCACGTTCCGCTGGCATCCAAAGAGTTAATGAGCGGGTTATAGGGGTCAGTATGATGGTTTTACAACTGGACCCACATGAAATCCAAATATTCGCACAATAAACATGTATTTTTGTCACATATGTGTTCGCTGGGATCCAGCATTACAGAGATCATGTCTGCCGGAATGAAAAGTCATTTAGGGGTCAAAAAAAAACACATTTCCCAACCGCTCCTATACTTAATAATAGAGGCGCCTCAATACGGTGAACGAGCCTTTAATATATAAAAAAACGTAATGTTAACGAGTGGAAAACAGAGAGTTCACACGCCACGCATCGTGTAATATTCACGCTCAGCATTCTGATATTACACGTAGAGAGCCTGTCACGTGGATCCCGCACGCCGCCAACAACAACAACAACGGTACACGCGGCCGGCGCGCTCGCGAGGAAGGTTACTACAAACACCTCCCGATATAACGAAGCGTACCGGGTTACCCGAATTCCCACGTACAGTCACTTAAAGCGGACGTCACGCACTCACCTCTGTCTCACGACCTCATTTCACTCCAAAAGCGGAAACCGGAAAGTGCGTTTCATAAAGAGGCGCGACCTTCCTCCAGTGAGGCTGCTGCTGCTGCCGCCGACTCAGAGCTACTGCCACCTGCTGTTTGTATAATCCGGCGGAATGTGGACGGCCTAATATTCATAACAACATTTCATAACAGACTAGCGTATCTGCCCGTCATAAAAAGACATGCACTACTTCGTTTTTTTCGTTCTTCTTTATTTTGTTCTCTTTATTTAACTCTTTCCAGCAATCCAGCTTTACATCGTTCTTCTCTCTCCCTTTTCTTCCCTCTCCATCCATCTATCCCCTCCCGCCTCTTTGGTCTCTGGATTTTCTGTCCTTTATCTTTCTTCTTGCCCCTCTCTCTACGTCCTATCTTTCTTTCTCCTTCTCTTCCTTCTCTCTTTTTCTATTCTATTTTCTTAAATTCCACCCACACACAAAGCATCTGGTAGCCCCTTGCACACATCTCTATTGCACACCTCAAGCACACAACACTATCCAGCAGCCCTCTCATGGCGATACACTATAAACACTATATTACGGCGATTTAAATAATTATCATATGCATTGCAGTTTTGTGGTTTTTTACAATTAAAATGCTCTGATTTATATTATATTTCCTACTTGTGCTCTGTGACTTGGCTAGAGTCCTATTGTATAACATTCTACCAATAAATCTGCCAATATAGATTTTTTTGGTTATTTTTGCCATATCATTGCAGCAGCATCCCATGCAAATCTAAAGTTCAAACGAGTTGCTACGCAGTAACAGCACAGAATAAAGCAGAGTTCCAAGTCACACGATGTATTTTGTAAACCAGCAAAGAGAACGCACTTGGTTGGAAGCTCATTTTTCCAGTGTTTGTAAATCAACCATGTCTATCAATACTTTACAGCCTGACAGGCATTTTACTTACTTCATTTCCTTTGTATGTTGTTACAGGCTGACTTGCTGTATCAAGTGGATTTTTCTATCCGAACCAGTGGTTTTATGGAGCCCTTAGCGAATATACCAAATTATGTAACTCCTGACATATAACTGCTCTAATATTAAGTGTTGCTTCCACCTTTATGATGTCAATGTTAATGGCATAACACTTTAATACTGTGAATTTCAGTCATACAACTGAAAGTTCCAGACACTGACCATTTTTTTCCACTACTGGCCAGCATCAGTTTCAAAATGTTTGTTTTCAGGTAAATATCAGTCTTGTGTGTGTTCTAGTCTTATCCAGTCTGCTAAGTAAACAAAAGAATGGCTCAGTCTTAATAAACCTGACCTAGATGTCTAAATGAATTCATTTTATAAACAGGACTTCATCAACATTGCCATAAAGAATCAGCTCAGTGTGATGTTTCGCCCGGACACTCTCTGAAAAGCTCTGCTCCTCCGGTTTTACAGGTCGGCACTCAAATCCTCTGGGTCGCAGGAGCGGGGTTCTGACACGCTTCACTCATCGCCCGTTTCCCCCTTAAATGGGGGGGTGTGCTGCAAAATTAGCGACATCCCACAAGTGAGGGCTCTGGGTAGCAGGAGCCTAAAAGTTCCCAGGTATACCTATGGGTCTGCAGATTAGCAAAGTTTATTGGAGGAAAATGTATACAGCACCGTACGTATTGCTCAAATAAAATATTTATTATTCCATGGACCCCCCCACACTTAAATTGACATATGTTCTCCGTGTGAAAGCTGTAGGGGAAACGAATAACTGTCTCTTTAAGATATTCCCTAACATACACTCTATATAACCTTAAGACAAGAGCAGAGGCAAGGTGGAAACCTCTAACCTAGAGTTTAGCTAGCCAGCAGAATGGGACCATTTTTTCTGATATCTTAAGCGTTGGCGCCATTTTTAAACATTTTTTGCACCTCCTCGGCATTCTTAGACTTACAGTCTCCAAGCACGTTTATGCTATAATTGTATGTGGTATTCCTTATAACACCTTCCTAGCGGCACAGCTTTTGACTGCATGATGCCTGGGTTTGCAATGTAAATCCCACTGATGGAATTGTTACGTTATGAGTAATAAGCAGCATGTTCTTTAACCAACTGGGCATGTCGCTACATGATGATGGTCTTGTTGCAGGGAAACCAGTACAAGTTATAAATCGAGTGAATCTAAGTTAAGTTTCGTCCCAAGGGTATAGCCACATTTAGTGGCTTGATGGCATGTGCTTGTGTCTCCAGGAAATAATTGCAACCCATGTTAAGTGAAAATAGGAGTTGAGTAGGAGTACTTCTCATGCAGGTGATACTAGGTCATCTCTCCATTGTGAATGAGCATGTTTTAGGAAAAAAAGTAATGAATATTCTATTTTATCAAATAATCTAGGCTATTTACTAAAGAAAAGATTAGAAAACACATATTCACTGATTAAATGAACTATTAATAATAGAACCATAATACACCTTAAAAAATTAGAGATTTGTAGGCGTCACATTCATTATTGTCAACATGGACACAACTCTTATTTACTTACCTTCCCGATAGAAACTGATAAGTTATTTACCATGTAATTAAATCCTGCTATCATCGTGGACTTTGTTTTTTTTAATAAGCACTTTCCTTAATTAACTCGTATTATCACTCATTTGCTAATTTGACTAATAGCAAAACTAACAAACCATTCCTATGTGTAAGTGATTTTAATAATGAACTCACGTAAAATGTAAGTGCTCCATCTCCATAAGCTAAGGCTTTAAAACAAATAGGTATCTGTTTCTAGGGTACATTTTCCAAATAAATATTTTGACCACATTCACAGCTGCTCTAAAAAAAACTTTAGGCAGAAGACTGCAATAGAACAGTCAAAAGTGATAGATCAGTGAACATTGGGCAAATGGATAGAGCTCACAAGCTCAAGATAGATGGGATGGACTCTTTCCTGCACCAAGATCCCCCCCCGTTCTAGCTTGCCAGTTACATGAGTTTACTTTTTAGTTTCCAACTCTGAAACAATGCTTAATATAATATGCATATAATATAATATAAAATTACACGCAAATTCAGGATTGAAAGACATGTATCACTTGTTTTATTAGCTTTATGTTACAATTGCCTGGGCATTGCATGAAAATCATAAATTCCCATAATCCACGAGTCATTATCACATTGGGAGGTTACTGTCGGGGAAATAAGGTACTACCATCAACACAGGAGGTCAGGAAATCTGACTTCGCTTTTCCCATTATATACACATAAAGTGGGTTTAAAATCCATATATGTTGCCTATTGCACTCTGTAAATATAATTACCAGTACATAAGTTTATTTAATGTAGCAAAGTATAAAATGTGGCCATTAGTATAGCAGGTGGTCGTGGCCATTGAAAGACCTTTTGGAAGGAAAACCACAAGGATGCTTTTTTGAGGGATGCAAAAATAGACAAAAACACCAGGGGAAAATTTTAAACATTCAAGGTAGAGAGGGGACATTATAGTATTTTGGTGAAATAGGGGACAATGAGAAATTCTGTGCTAGCAGGAAGAACAGATAAGTATAGACTTAATAGACTAAATATAACCCAGTATAAACAGAATAAATTGGTGTGAGCGCTATCAAATAGACTAGTTTGTATTAAAAACAAAATACGTTTTAATACATAATAATAAAAATATACAATAATACAATTTATATAGCATAAAAAATATCACATGTGCAAGTGAGCATACAAAGTGCTACTAATTTATCAAACCTCACAGAAACCTCACAATTACCTGTCCACGATCTATGATGTTACAATGTGATGTTATAAACAATGGGGAAATCGCTGCCATACCACCAAGTACCCCAGATGTCTTCACAAGCATTTTGCTTCAAGAACTAATTTCCATTAACTTGTCACCATGCAGAGTGACAGACGTTAGTTCAAAGCATTACAGACGTTTATAATTGCACGTTAGTAATCTAAACTCGCCTTTATGATTTATAAGTGAAATATACCATTTGCTTTATCTAATAGTGACATCATCAATTCAGCAAAACCTCTTTCATCATGTAACATAGTTAAAGTAAAAAAACAGAATAACATGAAACATGTCACCAGTCGCAAAGTCAATTGATTGACACTTTGATGCTGGCGTAAATTATATTTGCTGCTAATGAATTGTGTAATTATTTATTACCAGGCATTTGTTATCATATTACTGCCTAATTTATAGGAAAATGGCACATAGGTTTCAGAATCCCAATAATATATTCTAATTTTACATGTGTACAATTACACATTCAGAGACAAAGGCACTAAGATCCACAATAGCTTAAATACTGTATGAGTAGTAGGCCCCCTAAATGGCGCTTGCAGGGGGACCCAACATTTTGTGTCACACCAATTGTGTTGCCAATGTTTTTGTTTTTTTTTTAAATAAAAGCTGAGATGGAAAGTGTAAAAATATTTAATTGTAAAAATACATGTCATTTTATTTCCCCTCTGGTCAATCAAATACTGAATTATTATTGGGAAAATGTAATTCCGAATATATTATCCATCATAATCATGGATACAACAGGTCTTCTCTTGCCCAAGAAAATCTTCATTTAAATGTTCATGGAATTGGACCTGGTCTGCGTGAGTGTCACTACTGCATTTTCAGGATCGTGGAGGCATCTGACACCCACACTACATATATTAAACATTATTCCACTCTTTATCTGGGACGTGAGCACAGAGCTTAATGATGTGTTGAGTCTAAATGGGGAGCATCTATCCATCTACATGACTGCACAGGGTATTCCCATCCCACCCAGTACAGTAGGGTAGGGTAAGAATTCTATTTTCAAGTTGGTGGCACATGAGATTCAGAACATAATCCAGCATGTCTACACATGGCGGGGAGTAACATTTCAAATTGGTGAAGATTCTAAATTCCAAAGGGTGACGATTCTGAGTTCAAGTGGGTTACTGTTCTAAACTTGAGTTTGTTTTAAGCACGAGAACAACCACAACTGTTTGGGCAAATGTGGCATCAAGCAGGCTGACCAACACGCATAAAGACACTGCATGGATGGTGTGACAGGCCGCCCTGTACCCCGACTGGGTACACCCACCAGATGTTCGTTGCGTCATCCCGGAACCGCAAGGGTTAACCACTTCCAGTGCCAGACGATACTGCGAGGAAGGGATCAGGAACTGGCTCGGTGTCCTCGATGTAATAGCAACGTAGCCCGCCGAGACTAGCCAAATACCGTGCTGCATTGTCCTGAAAAGGACAATGTGTGATCTAGCAAGCCCCTGAAGCATTAGACGAGACTAATGTCCAGGGAAGTAACACACACTTTATATACAGTTCAACAGGGAAAATGGCCATAAATCCCGTCCACATATCCCCGCCCTGCCCAGACAGTCCGGCGCCATACTCAGGCCACCAAGCCCCACAATGTCCCCTTAACCCAAGGTTTTCAGGGTGATCCTGAGGGAGCGGTGGCGCTGATGCGCTGAGGAGACCCCGAGCAGCAGCAGTTTTAAGTTTCCCCGGGACGGATCGCGAGATAGCCGAGCGTACGTTCCGTAAACGTGCTGGTTGACCCCCGCTCTCCTGGAAGTCCCGTCGGCTGGGAATCTTTTACCGTATTTTTGAGCTTTCCATTAGCTGCAGTTGTACGGTACGCGTATTACCGTGTGCTACGTCGAAGTACTGCTTATCGTCTTTCTGACTTTACTAGTGGTTGCATCAATATGATGTTTGTTAAAAATAAATATTCAATAAAAAAGGGTCATATACGGTACATATATGGAGATTCCGCAGAATCCCCCATGCATTTGCAAGGGGGACACCATGACATTTTAAAAGGATCATAGAGAAATCATGCATTAAAGTACATATGATGGCTGGAGTGTATCTGTAAGGAAACGGCTTAGTTACAACCGCTGTACATGGTGTATGGTCATTCACGTGAAGAAGGAACAGCCATGGAACAGCCAACAAGACACCCATGTGGCCGCATTCAGGAAAGAAGAACTTACTTTAAAGTTTTGATGCTCTCACATGGACTGCAGTTACATGCGGTGACATTTAAAGCATTTCAACCACACAAGAAATGAGAAGCCTTGGGAGGTTAGATAAGTCCTTCACTGTGGCACAATTTTTGGAAAATAACCATGTATTTTTATCTTACAGATGCTTAAAAATAATGTTGAATATTATAATATCTTCCTGGTAAACCCATTCTATTTATACTAATAATAGGATTCATCCTTTTTTCTGAAACAATAATGTAATTCTCCTAATACACACCCTAAGCATATCACTGTTACAACCCTGCTCTGTTTTCAAAACACATTTTACAGTGTTTGGTAGTAACATGGGAAAGGTTAGAGTGATATATGTATTATATCATCATTGTATGTGCTGATGTACACCACAGCATCAGATATATCAATAAATAACAATAAATATAATACAGTATAACCACAACAATTAATAATGCATCATATTATCTACAAGATGCAATAAAGGAGACGTGTTTCATGCACATAATGATATTATGATGTCATTCTAAGTTTGAGTCACTAAGAGATGGAGAAACTTGCCCGGACTCATATGGAGTCAGCATGAGGCCAGATATATTGGATTTTAGCTTCTAAAAATAATATCTGAATTTGAAACACAGAGTTCCTTGGACCTCTGAAAAGAAAATATAGCTATATTTACAACACATTAGCCAAGGGGATTTTTTTTTTATTTCCTTGTTTGAACTTAAAATGAATTAGCCAGTGTGTTTATTGTGTGTGAATTGGCAAAGTGAGAATGTTTAGCGTATCAAGAAGAGGGGTTACAATTTTACAATTGCGTTCAAGAACTAGTTTAATATTTAGCCCTCAGTTTGGCAATATGCTTCAATACAATGCAGACAATATACAGGAAATGTGAATACATTGAAAAGGGCCTGGATTAAAAGGAAAGTCTCATGCAAAAACAAACATTTTTCTTTAACTAGAAGTGTTTAAAAAAAAATGCTGTAATTTTAATGAGATGCTAGTAATTACAAAAAAATACTTTTTGTTATTTGATGAAAGGAAATCGATCCTCTAAATGTGTTTTGCTTTTAGGCAAAAATTATTTATTATCCCATTTTATTATTATTGATGGGGTTTGTTAATCCAGAGATCATAAATATTCATGTGAGATAACCTAAGCAATACAAAGATTTAATAACAGACATCATTTGCAGTTGTACAAGAAATGTCTTGACAATAATGTCTTCTCGTGATGAACATATATCAAGCAAAAGTTTAAAAACAATCCTCCTCTAAATTCCTCAAACTAAGACATGAAAATTATATATTTTTTTCAACATAGCATAGCATTGAAATACATATAAGGAATAAATATAATATATAACGCTCACTCATAGTGTGATGTATGCATACCTATTGCTTTATTTAGAATACACTGGTCGGAGTAAATCCTAGAGGTATTTATAGTTATATTCCATATCATGCCAATAAACAATTCAATGTAAAGAGTGGAAATGAAAAAAACATTGAACTTAATTCCATGAGCCATCTAAGATCACGTCAGATCATACACTGGCCCATGAGCAATTCAACTCCTAAGGAACAGATCCAAAAAACAATCCTTAAATCCACATACACCTTAAGCATGTGTATACCACAATCACAACACAACATGCACTAACTCCAAGCCTAAGACACTGTGAGTCTAATAATATCAAAGCAAAGCAATGAGATCAAAGTAATTGACAAATTCAGTTCAAAGCAATTAAATGAGCTGTTAAAATATGCAGAGATCCTCTTTAATTGAGTCTTCTTATAACTAAAGTGTGTTGATATATTTGCATATTTTAAGTCTTATATTTTAAACAAGTAATTATGCAGAATATTTTTTTAAATTGGAAGTTAAAGTACAATTAAACTGATCAATAAGGCATTTGGAGCTCAGGTGTAGCTTTGATTCAATTTATTTTAATCCTTAAATAAGAATCAGCATTGAAAGGGATTAAAGCAGATTTTATTGTTTTTGACAGTAACTTTGCTTGAAAATGAAAAGAACATGGATGTCTGCCAAGACACTTAAGACTGATATATTTCTAGCAAACAGTTCAATTTAATAACTTTGATGTGGTTAATTGAAACTTTGGCAGAAAGCCAGACCATATCAACAGAGAAAATGAAATTATTGATACAAATGTGGTATTTATTGATATTGACGCAAGCATGTTTCATTTTAACCCTTTTAATGCTGGTATCTGATGAATTTGACATTCACAAAGAGTGCAAGAGATTAACAAGCTGGACTAATGAGGTGTAAGGGTTTATGTATATGCATGTGTATTAACGCGAGGGTGTGTGTGTTTGTATATGGTGCTGGATAGTATGTGTTTGTATATATGTGTCAGTGTATGGTATTAGAATGAGTGTGCTTAAGTGTTTGGTGGTAGAGTGTGTGTTAGTGTATGATGTGTTAGCATGGGTGTGTTACCGCATGAAGTTAGAGTGTGCATTGTAATGTTTGGTGTTAGCGTGTGTGTGTATTACTTTATGGTATTAGCATTAGCGTGTGTTAGTGTTAATGCTTGGTTTTAGTGTGTGTATGTGTTAGTGTATGGTATTAGCATGAGTGTATGTGTGTCAGTGTCTGGTGTTAAAATGTCAGGGGTAAGGCCAAGGCTAGTGGCATCTGGAAAAAAGAAAAGAAGGGAAAGGTAGGAGTGTCTTTATGTATGATATTGGGGAAAACATTTCATCTCAACATCCTAACTATGCAAGTACCTATATTTATATGTAAATGTGACCACATTCCTGTATGCATTATACCTTCTGGGATATATATATTATTATGAATCAAACCATGGAAGTTAGCATTACTAAATCACTTATGAAAATATAACTTTCTCCCTCATCCTAGTGGGATCGCTAATCCTCATCTTTCATCTCTCCACCAGAGGTGTTATAATAATTGCCCAGTGACATTCTGATTCCAAATTCTTCAACCTCGCTATCAAAGTCTTGGCCTAGCTGTCCGGCCTCCCACGTGGTCATTACATGCCCTGCCTACCACATTGCTATCATAAGCACCGTCCTGCCCTGACACCCACACTACTATGCAAAAAAATGCCTTTCTCCCCACCCTCAATTCTATTAGAAGCACTTTGTCCATAATGGCAATTTGTATGTGATATTTATCCTACACAAACATTAAGGGATGAAGCTGTATCTTCACTGTAAACTCATCCTTTAAGCTCTTCCTTGTGTCCTTAAAGGGGCTGTTAATGTCTCATGCCTAATCCAGTTGAGAATTGAATTACAACTTATATTAAATGGCTCCATATCGATCTGGGTTTTTGTTTCCTATTTTCGTATCCTCTTTTTTTGCTTCCTGGATTATCAGATGTTTATATGTACGTTATGAGTCACAGAAATTGATTGCAAATCAAATCTTACATGAGTGTGCTGAGGTCCAAGCTCAGTTATGTAAACAAAGCTGTGGCAATATGATCTCACAAACCCAAACTCATCCTGGAAAACAAAGCTTTGTCCCATCGTAGAGCGTAGAAGAATATATAAAATGTTTGAAGGTCAATCTAACTTCTGGGTGCCTCAAGTCTTCTTGGTCTGCATTGGAATCTTTTGCAATTAGAACTAATGGAATGTGCTGCTTAAGACTTGAGGTGTAGGTTATGGTATCAAAACTGGCACCTTGCATATGTTTACTGCATGATATATGTGATCCTAAGTGAGTATGGCTTTCATGTGTGTGTGCTGAAACATGTTCTGATATGCTGCCACGTAGATCTATAGGGCCACCAGCATTTTGTGTTGATGACCTGCTATTAGAGAATCAGATGATCATGGAAGATCGTGATACAATCCTCATATTTAATAGTTTCATGTTGTATATTAAAAAGACATCTGTAAAGCAGTGAGGACAGGTAGACAAGGTGCTTGCTTAAAGATCCACATTTTAGAGGAAGATGGACAATAATATGGCCCCGTGAGCCAATGAGCCAATGTGTCTTTATGTTTCTTTCAGTTCCTGCCTATGCTTCACCTACAAGTCTTGAGTGATTCATTCTGAAAGGTGCTTTGAATAAATGTCTGTCCCTGAATGAAACAAAATCTTCACCCTTAAAATATGGCTATTACTAGAATGGAAGGATTTGTGTTCTGTTCTGCAATAACTGTAAAAACTAGGCAAACAGGCTAAGTATCCCCTTAAGGACAATGGGCGGCCCCTAAACCCACTGAAAACAATGCATTTTGAGCCCGTACATGTATGGGCTTTGTCATTAAGGGGGTATTACTGCTTTTCAGAAACAGTGGGACTGGAAACCCTGTGTCCATGTCTGATTCCAGGACAGCTTACCAGCATGTGGTGGTGCTAGAGAGCATTATGTGGACAAACCCAACCCAGCATGTCCAAGAATATTCAGTTTAGTAAACCAAACATCCAAAGATTAGCCAAACTTTAGCTGCCATGAGATTTCAGGAAGCATTCTTTTATACAGTGAGACAGTGTATATAAAGATCATTTTTGTCACAATATATACTTTTCAGTTAGATTGTAAATCTGTGAATTGCATGACAAATATACAGAATAGTGCATGGCTGCTTTGAAACAAAAGCTTCCATCTTGTCTCTTTACTGTAACAAAAACCCTTCCTATTAGAACAGTATGGGGGCAGCGCTTTGAGTAGGAGGCTGAATATTTAATATTTAGCCAATATTTAATATATGTGAAAGAGATCCTAATTTTTATTGCTTATTTATTCATGAATGCAAAAATGTAATAAAGCTATTTAAGTAAAGAATGATCCGAATGCATGTGTATACATGCTTTCCATATATATATATATATATATATATATATATATGTTAGTATGCATTTAACATTATTCTATACAACTAGAAGATGCTGAGCTGAATGATCCAATTTGCAACTAAACAGAGACCACTAAGATCCTGAAATATCTATGTTTAGGTACCGACTGGCACCAAAACCACCATGTGCTTACAGGCATACTCTTTAGTTTATTATAGCGTATTATATATAAACGCTGTCAGTATAGCACAGAGGAGTATGTGTTTCCAGACACCAGTAATAATATAGGGTGACTGTGAAGTTTACTAATATGGTCCATAAAGAAGCCAGAGATAAATATGTGACTTTTACATGTATTGCATTAGCATGTTTTATGTGTTAGAACAAGTCAAGTCATTTTCAAACACTTCTGTTAACACGGTTATGTATTTTATTGCTTAGTAATGCAACTAATCTCACTGGCATTCAAAGAAGCAGAAGGACATTGCATTTATCTTAGATCACCTATGCCAGAAAAGCATTCTCTGATTGTGTGTAATTCCCACCATCCTACACATTACACTGCATTTCCGAAATTAAACCTACTAAGTCACTTCAAACACTGTATCCATAGGTTGGCAAAATGGCATCTATTCAGATTCAAAGGTGTTCTCATTGAAAGGTGAGATCATTAAATTACATTTTTTATATTAAAAGTGCTTTTCCATCTACTGTGCGGAATGTTACCAGAAATGTAGGATAGCAATATTGTTTCTAGTAATGTTAAATACCCTAAACCTTCCTGGGCTTATAATCATGGCAGGAGACTTCAATATCAATGTAGTCTGTAAAGAAGATACTAAATCTTTGAAACCTAGAAAGAAAGACTCTGATCAGAGAAAACGTGAAATTCCAAGAATTGTTGCAATTCCATGGCTTCTATGTTATATGGCGATGCATGAAGATATGGAGAAATCACTGAATTCTTTCAACTAAATAACACATCATATACGTCTATTCCGACAACATGGCTTGCACATAAAACCATTATCAGGGGACTACTTTTTAAACAACACAACTTTGTTGAATGGAAGCACCTTTCACAAAAGAGGAAATAGACCAAGCTATAAATTCCTTAAAGCCGTCTAAGGCACCGAGCCCTGATGGCTTTTCTAACGGCTACTTCCGTACTTTCAAAAACATGCTTTCCCTATTTTTGCCCACTTTAAAACAAGAGGTACTATCCCACTGGAATACCCGGAAGCCCAGATTACCGTATTACACTTTGAAAAGCTGGGGAAACTCCCACGTACACAAGGAAACTGAATGTAGGTAAAAATTCTGGCTACTCACCTGAACGATAGCTTACCCAAACTAACTGAGAACGACCAAGTAGGCTTTACCCAAGGATGTCAAATCTCTGTTAATACGAGAAGATTCATAAACCTGAAATGAATAATACATCAAAGGGAATGCCCAAGCCTTTTTATTTCCCTAGAAGCAAAAAAGCCTTTTACAGGCTACACCGTCTGTGCATTGAAAAAACTAATTTGGCTTCCTAAACTCCTTTGCGACCACAATCTTAACTCTCTACAGCGCACCACCTGCTAAAGTCTTTTACACGAGTTTTAAATCTGACAGCTTCCCCATCACCAATAGCACATGACAAGGATGTCCATTGCCACCAGTAATCATTGGCAGCAAGAATCAGAAATGATACATGGATACGGTCCAGGAGCACCAAATTGCTCTGCCAGACCCATTTAATTCAATTCCAGCTTTATTAGAGCAACTGGTTTCATACTCAGGGGTTTCTTACTATATCAAAGACAAAACCCAAAGACACCCAATATATATATAACTCCAGACAACCTGGAAAAAGTAACACCATACTCTTATACACATGCACACACTATCCAACAATACACTAAAACACATTATACATATATATATACACTAACTAACACTATTCATACATATATAAAAAATAAACGCTGACTCTAGCACTATACACACACTCTGCATATACATTCACACACACAAACATACACACTTACAATAACAATATACAGTACATTAACACACATATTAACACACACAAATAGATAGTGCTTCTCATGGAGACCTGTCTCCATTGCAGCTCGCTCTCTCCATGCAAGCTGCCATGACATTGCCTTTCTACTACTGTAGGGTCACAAAATGCTTATTTTGTGACCCTGCCGGGTATCTCAGTAACCAGTACACTTGGGCTCCGGCCAGCTCTTTGTGTCTGTGCTTGTCTTCGAAAAAATCTTCGTATTCCGTGAATATTCTCCAGTTCCTGTGTTCAGTTCGGGCGAATATTCCTGTACATTCTTCGTGTTCGTTTTTTCCATCTTTTTTACCGTTTTTTGTAGAAGGGATTAATACGTGGTTAACATCGTACGAGCAACTCTATCGGTCGCCCGCAGGGCCTCCTCTGCCATCAACCAATGAAGTGCACCTGAACTTCATTGGTTAATGGCAGACGAGCCCCCTGCTGGGGACCAATAGAGCCGCTTGTATAGACTTTTAAAATCCTGGCGCATCCTTGGCTGACAGAGACCACTGGTCTCCCTGCTCCAACAGTTCCGTATAAGCGACTTTATTGGTCGTTCGCACAAACTTTTAACTGTTGAAGCATGAGAGACCAGTGGTCTCTGCTGGCCAAGTTGGTGCTGTGCGTTAAAGGGCCGTGCGAGTGAGCCTATTGGTAGCCTGCAGCTGCCTACTCTGGCATCAACCAATAGAGTCACTTGCACAGCCCTTTAACCCATTACAGCGAACCTACGGATTTCCGCTCCCGTTAATATTGATTGGACCCAGCGCTCTCTCGTATGCAATCACACCCTCCACACCATACCCCCCCGAAAGTATGTGCCGCACTGACTCTGTAGATTAGGAGGAAACAGCGCAGTCTTCCACGCCAGACGCGCAGGGCAGGGGTGCAATACTATGTCACTCGCATAGCAAATAAACCGTACAGGTTCGGCAAGTGATCTGAAACGGACACGCGAGTGGTGATCAGGTCCAGCCTTAGGCCTGAAGATGGAAACACTGCTCATGATACTACAAAAATTAGATGTCATTCAAAAGATTGAGAGAACCTCAGCTAGGTTTTCTTACATCCGAAGCAAATTATGGCTACAGCTCCACTTCTGAATGCACGATACGCCACCTACCAGCTCACTGTCCTCGGCAGTCACTTTGTCCTCAAAAAGCCAGGTGCATGCTGATACTGCTTTGTACACATAATTATGGCAATATAAATGTTATCAATCATTAATAAATACTACTCCAGGATTTATTTTCTGCTTTGTTCATTAATTCAAAATTAAGTGAAAAAAAGAGTGACAAGACTTTTTTGGAAGCATTCTGCAGAGCTCATAAGCCCCTCTTGTTTGCCACTCCTGGTAGCCCACCATGTCTAGCAAGCTTGGGATGCTGCCATGTTTAATTGGGAGGCTACAGACAAAAGGGAACTGTATTGTAAACATGTGGGCCTGCGCCACCGGCGACCGCGCATCCACAAGTTGTAAGGAGGCAGCCACCATTTAACTTGTTCTTAAATTGTACAGCGCCAGGGACGGTGACACCACGGCATGGCCCTAGTTGAAACACCTGTCGCTTATAAAGATCACATATCGCGTTCGGCAGGGTGTGACAAGTTTTTATCGTGTCACTTATGTTCCTTGTTCATGGGCTTAGTGTTTACTAATGGCTTCAGCTTTTATTCCTACACATATGGGGACCAGGCTGGCTACCAGCATAACTGCGTCCAGTTTCACCAAAGGGCGCTGGGGCGCTTACAGTTTTAATCATTCTAAGATGAAACCTAATCTTCTACCATTTCATCGTGTTGTCAGAAGCTGTAGACCAGGCGATAAGTTTGTTTTTGTGGGACATGCAAGGACCCCATCACAACCAGTCCTGTCATCAAGGAGCCAAAGTGCTGTGATTTACACGTCTCCAGCTTCCCTGGGGAACTTGGCAGCGCTCCCTGCTTAACAAGTGCTCTGCAGGGAAGAAAGATCCCATGTGAGCTCTGTAGCTGTCAGTCCATCAGAGGGAGGCGTTGCATTTGCCTGTGTAGGAGGGCAAAAAACCCTGCATGAAAGGTGTGATCCTCCTCCTGCTGGGGACATTAAGAGGTGACTGATCACAGGGTATAACATCTCAGCCTCATCTGCTAGCCATCAGGATGTTTTAGGAGCCAGGACCACCTACAGGTGGAAGCTGTGTGTATCACAATGAGCCTGGGAGGGGTCTGCACGGATCTGCAGCAGGTAAGTGAAGAAAGTGTGTCTAAAGACACCGTGCCTGCTCCTGCTTCTCTCTGCTTTGATCTGATGTCCTTGCTGAGTATATTTTGTAACAGTCAATGACTTGTTTCTCTGATCTTAAGTAGAGATGATGGGATTTGGTTTAAGCACTGTGCAGTGGCTTGGCTGAATGACCATGTGGCAGTCAAAGTGTTAAAGTCGGAATCATACACATCCATGTGTCTTGACAGTGTGTAGATACATTCCTTAGTCTCATGCTTTCTTGAGCAAACACTCCTCTGAGTCAAAGACTCTGCCTGGACAGCTCTAGAGCTGAAGCTTTAAGTTTAGACAGTGAAGTCTGCTTTCTTATGCTCTGTAACTCCCCAGGATCGATATTCATTTAGTTTTTTTTTATCTCTTGTTGAATCACTTCTTGCTGATTTTCACTGTCCCCTATTGTAATAGCGCTACAGAATATGTGGGTGCTCTATAAATAAATTGTGATAGAATGTCATTATTTAGCACAGACCATTTATTTCAGTAAATCTCATGTCTCTGGGCATCTCTTTTGCATGCAGAGAGCAGTAGATAAATGGAACAGCCTCCCATCAGAAGTGGTAGAGGCTAATACAGTAAGGGAGTTCAGACATACATGGGAAAGTAACGGTGCAAACTTGCATCCATGTAATTGAATACAATTTATAAAAAGAATAAATCATATTTAGTGTATTCAATGTAAAGTCTCTAGCCAGCGGTTTTAAAGAGGTTTTTGTTTTATTTGTGGCAGTTAAAAATAGAGCTTTTCCTAACATGACATACATGACTGCTTTTATTTAGTGCAGAGTAAAGTTCTAACCTGCCTTCTTTGGTCTGATAGATAAAATTTACAAAGTCCTTATCAGAAATTCATGTGATAAACTACACAATGTCTGGGTCTCCAGGGTGACCATATGATTAATGAAGGTCTATGGCGGAAGGAATTAACACACACTTACCATGGTATTCTATAAATCAATAAGCAAAAAAATGCCTGGACGTTGTCAAATATCACAATTTGTAAAAAAACAAACAAACAAACAAAAAAAACACGTTACTTTAATATGATGGAAAAAGCTATTTAACATTTAACTGCACTATTATATACCTTACTGCGCTGCCTAATCAGAGAAAATCCTTTTCCCATGGAACTTCCTTTTAAAATGCTGCTACGTATGTTAATCATTCAACATAAAGTAGATTTCTGTCCAGTAGTAGATAACTGGTGGCATTCCAGCTCCTTTGGACTACAACTCCCAGTAGGCTGATTGAGCATTGCGTTTTTATGAAATCTTAAGAAAATGATAATGCAAATCTTACTTAAAATGTTAAAATTAAGATCTCCACAGGAACTAAAGACATTCTAAAAACAAAGTTACTCGCTCGCTGATGGGAAAGATGGCGAGGGCGTCCATATCGTGCTGTTGGATCCCCTTAGTTTGCTATGTGTGTTTCAATTGGTGGTTTTAATGTCACTGAGCGGGTTGTAGATAAATGGAACAGACTCCCAACAATGATGGTAGCGGCTAACACAGTGAGGGAATGTAAACATACATGGAACAGACATTAAGGTATCCTAAGACCAGATCAAGTACTGATTAAGGGCTGAGTGTTTACATCAGAGGAGACGATTAAACGGTCCTTATCTGCTGTCAGATTTTATAGAATTATTTGCAGTTAGTGATTACGCAAAGCTCGTTGTTAATATAAGTAAGGTTTGCTTACAGGTGCAATGATAAATAGTGTCAAATTCACTAGACATGAGGCTACTATGCAAAATAAATAATCATTTATGAAAATAAATAAAACAATCTGTATTTTAGCTGTATCTTGCTTTTATTGTGTTTTTTGTAACTATATGATCATGTGTCTACTATTCAAATGTTGGGTTATACATTTAAAAGCGTTGTTAGGAATGTTTGCTACTTTTTGCTGGAAACACAAATTTTGAAGAAGAATGAATATATATCTATATACTGTACTGTCCAAAAGTTTTGGGTCACTTAGAAATGCCCTTGTTTTTGAAAGAAACGCAAATTGTGTCCATTAAAATAACATGAAATGGATCAGGAATACAGTGTAGATAAATGTTGTAAATGACTATTGAAGCCGGAAACGGCTCATTTTTAATGGCGTATCTTCATAGGTGAGCAGAGGCCCTCTATCACTCCCATCACTCAACACACACACACACATACATAGGGGAAGAGTCCAGTTGAAAAGAAAAAGAAACATTAACCCATGAGTAACCCATGCATCCCCAGACAAAATATATTGAAAATATTAATTAAAAAAAACACACAGATCACAACTAGAGGCCAATACATCAAAAATACCCTATGGTAGACATAGATCCATTTCCATGCTTCCCCGTGCTGTGCCCAGTGGGATGAGGGGGTTGTTAAATTTTACTCTCAGTGGCATAGAGGATGGATTATATGACCTATTGGTTTAAACAGTCAGTGGAGGATCAGCGTATATAAACATGCTCCCACATTTCATTTTAGAATCTGTTGCTATCCAGCAGATATTAGGGGTTTGGTTTTTTTTATTTTACTTTCTTTATAATGTTTATTGGCCTTTTTAAAATGATTTTATTTTTTTGCTGGTCTCTTTCCATGGACTGAAGATGAGGACTCTAGTAGTGATGTATTAATGGGGGTCATTGCCCAAGTCACGATCCCAGACTTACCAGATATCCACTGCGGGTCTTCTTTCTGAATTAGTTTTCTTTTTTTGCCAACTTGCTACAATGCAAAGATGTCCACGGCATTCCTGGGTGGCAACATACATACCAACATAGTAATTTAGGTGGAAAAAGTTCAATCCCATTGTTGATCCAGAAGGTAAAAGTAAAAATCCATCAAAAAATATACATCCGTCATGATGGCAATTTTGATTTCCCATTGATTTCTACTGTTTTTACCACTTGTTGGTTCAACCATGAATCCTTTTTCGTGTTTGATTTGGGGGTAATGAAGGTTTATATATACGGTATATCATTTTTATAATATATATATATATATATATTAATTTTACTTGAAGTTATAGGAGTTAAAAGGATGTTGGGGTAATTTTTAAAATTATATGATTTTTTACATTTTTTCTTGTGTATTGACACCTGTTAGAAGGGAATACAATGCTGGAGTCTGTGAAAAAAAAGACTTATCGCACCAGTGCACCAAAAAGCGACATCTTGGCAACCCTGTTGTAGACGTACTGGTACGTCAAAAGAGATATCTTTATTCTAATTGTGGAGAAGCTTTTTCTCTGGGCAAAAAAAAATCCTTTCTTAAAGTCTGAATGGATGACGTCTTGTGCTTTGCACAGTCTTATTAATGAACAGGTCTCCATTGTCCCTGAATATATTTGTATAATGATATCATATCCCCTCTAAGGCACCTTTTGTTTTCTAGTAAACAACTGCTCCAAGCCTTTCTGCATAACTAAGATGTAGTTAATTAATTCATTCATTTTGTAGCTGGCCTATGCATTTCCTCTAAGTTCCACAATGTACTTTCTGAGAACAGGAGCCCGGAATTGCGCAACATATTAAAGGTAGGGTCTTACCCTAGGCCTATGTTGAAGGAAAACGATGTCTTGCTGGCCGTTTAATCATATTAAACACTGTTGCTAAGTGTAATGTTTATAGTTATTTCCAAGTCTTCATTTAACCTGATTTAAGGTATTTTATTTGGTTCCCACAATGCATACATGTATATTTGTCAACATTAATTCTCATCTGCCGCTTGGCTGTCCATTATCTCTTTGCAGGGAGATCAGTTCAGACTGCATTATATCACCGTATATTGTGTCGTCTCTAATCAATGATATACAATGTTCAAGATAATTAATACACACATTGCATAGCAGTGAGCAAAAGGCAGAATCCTAAAGCACTACGTGTAACGCTTTTAGTAAATAGAGTTCAATCTAAGACAGTTTTCAATCCATGTACAAACAATGTTGTCTGAGCCTGGCTCTTTCAATGTGTACAGTAACCGTTTATGTGGAATTGTATCAGATGCTTTTGCAAAACCTAAATAAATTACATCCACTTTCCCACCATAGATGTCAAGCTCGCAGGTCTGTAATGAAGCGGCTGAAGCGGTTGAACCTGTTTTTAATATTGGTACCAATTCTGCTTTTCTAAGCTGTTTAGGGCAAAGGTGGCACAGAGAGACCGTTTGGGGGGGAAAGGGGCACAGACAAGCTGTTCGGGGCCAAATATTACACAGAAATGCTGTTTGAGGACAAAGATAACATGCTGTTTTTGGAAAAGAGATGTCCTATGTGTCAATTCTGGGTACTGGGGCAAGTCCTATATGTACGATCTGGGTTCCAGGACAGGCCTTTAGGGGTGTGTGATCTATGTTTGCAATTTAGGGTTTCCATGACTTATTTATTTGATCTCTATCTTCAATGCTGAGTTTGCTTGTGATTTTCAGTTGAAATGTATACCTGAAATACTGTGTTTCCATGTGTTGTTTAATTGATCTATATCTGAGCCACATAATGGAGTAATAGAGTTGTGGTAAAGTACAAAGGAGGGGAGAAATGGACTCTGGGGGCTGATGATTACATGCTAGGGAGCATTGGTGGCCCAGGGTCCAACCAATATCAAAAGGTGGCCCTGAGGAGACCAATCTCAGGGCAAGTTTCATGTGTGGACCTTATCATTTGGGAGGCGTGCAGTCTTTGCATCAGGTACTTACGAATCACAACATTTAACGAATGTGTTTTTGATTGAGATTGTGTCTGTTATATTTTTGTTTGCATAATATTTAAGCCAAAGTATTTTGTGTCAAGCAGTGATGGATAGTGTATGTTGTCTTCTATCTGAACGTGCCATTGAGGTTTGAGTTTATGCAGAACATGTGGCATGTAAACCACGTGTTTCCTTTCATTGGTTGTACTTTTGACACGTTACATACACTAGTTGTTAGTAAATATGTTGGCATATGTATGTTTTTCTTTTAATTAAGAGCTCACTGGTCCACATGTAATACATCATATCCCTAATGGGATGATAATAAATAACAATCTAATGCAGTTTTATGCACACATACCAACAGTTTATACACATACAATACTTACTTTCATGTCTCTCTTTCATAACCGAGTCCCTCCGTCCTTCTTTCCTAGGAGCTCAGAATGATTCTTGGTTAAATCTGTATCATAGCGATCTGCAGCCTTTAAAATTTCAATGAAATTAATATAAATAGCAAACAAGTGTGTAGAAAGTATGTAAATAAAATGCATTATATTCCCAAATGCTTTAATAAATCTTGTGACTTGGAAAAGGTTTTTTTTTAATGTCAGATGAATATGGCCAGCTGTGTAAATAGGTCTGGTGCTATACTAGCCCAATGCAACTGTCCCTTTTGCACAGCAATGGGTACAGCATGCTGCCTTGTACTTGGACTGTTGTGCATCGGAGCACTGAGGAGCTTCTAATACAACCTTCCCTCACTTTTGCGGTAGAGGCGTTGTTGGACCTGCCTACTCAGCTCAGTGGGCCTAGGACAGAATATAACTAAATATTGCCAGAATATTAAGAAATACTGGATATTTACTTCCCTTTCTACGCGTTTATTCCTCCCCTTTCAACTACCTTTCCATTTTTTAGGTTCTCCATTATTTTTGAGACAGTCCTTGTTAAGCTTTGTTAGGGTGAGGAAGGAAAAAGGGCAAGAACTTAAGCACATAATGTTGGTTCAATAATGTTAGTTATAGTTAGTACCATATTTAGGCACAACTTCCACGTAAAAAACAAATAATCTCTATGCGATAAATAATCAACTATAGAGGGCACCCCATATGAAATTTATAATGGGTCAGAAAGCAGTAGAAGTAGAGTGCAATACTTAACTTGAGAGCCAACTCTTAATAAGGTAGCAGGTTGCTACCGAAATACTGGGGATCTCGTGTGGCGCCTGCCATTTGTCCCCCTTTTCCATTGTAGATTGCACTTATGCTTTGGTACAATGTATAGATTTTATTCACCTAATCGATAAAGTGTGCAGCCCGACATTAAATCTCCCAAATAAAAATCCATAACATGCAACAATGCCAAACAAAAATGCATAGTTTTGATGAATGAATTTATTTAGGTTAAAAGCTGAGCAGGCGGCAGTGACTCTTTAAGTAGGAGATATGGAAGGCAGACAGACTACTGTCTCTCTGCTTCTTCTGTCTGTCCCTCTTATCCGGTATTAATGTGTATGACTCATAGTGATTTACAAATAAAGTGATAGGAACAGAATTGTACAATGTCCTTTTTTAAAGATAAGGCCTTAAAATACCGTAAATTATTATTACTAGCCATAACTGTCAGCGACTATATATACCGTAGTCTAAACATTATTTCACTAAAAAGGTTCAAAAGGAGATACACTTTGCTTATACGGTGACAAAAAAAGTAAATTAACCCTTTGGAATTACCTGTTTTGTTCTGCATTGCTTGTTAAAAATATATTTATTAAGCTAATAACACACAAACAATAAAAATCTTTCATACCTTTATTAAACACACCTATTAAATATTTACAAAATTGGTGAAAAAAAGGGAACCCTCCATGATGGAAAGTTGTCCAGGCCCTGAGGCAGCAAATCAGACCTAAATCATGATGCTTCCTCCACTATGCTTCACCATTGGGATGATTTCATGTGGGTATGCGGTGCCTTTTTACGCCATACGTAGTGCTGTATGTTCTTCCCGAACAATTCAACCTTAATTTCATTGGTTCACAAAACATCTTTCCAGTAGCGTTGTGGACTGTTAAGGTGCTTCCCCTGTGGTGTCCTGCCATGGACTCCATGCCTGTTTAATGTTTTGCGTATGGTAGACAGAGATGTTAACCGGTTCCAATGATTCCTTCAAGCCTTTAGCAGTTACTCTAGGGTCCTTTTTTTACCTCATTGAGCTGTATAGTTGATTGCAATAAGTGCAGTCAACCAGCAGGTGGAGGGGAATTGGTGGTCCCAGTAGGGCAATTGGAGGGCACAGAAGTGAATTTTCCGGTGGGTGTCAGCAGTGGTGCGTGATCAGGCATTCCCGGTATGACGGGGTACCGGCGCCAAGGGTGCTGTTACACACGATCGGACAGCAGGAAGCCAGCATTGTCTTTTTGACAGCCTGATCTCCCATGTACTGGCAGGGAGATGTACCGGTACAGCCCAAAGGGCTTCTTGGCTCAGGTTTTAAAGGATGTGCCGGTACATTCTTAGAGGTTTAGGATGTAAAGGTGAGGCTCTGCATACCTCCCTACTGTCCTGCTTTGAGACACCGGAGGTACAGCACATGTCCAAAATTGTGCACATGAGCAATAGCGCTTCCAGTTTGGTGACATTCTACCTGCCAAGGTCTATCCCAGGCATCCCAATTCACCAGGGATAGAAGTTTGGAGGTATGGTCTGTCCCTCAAAAACAGCTACACAGTAAGCCATGATCCTGCAAAAACACCTTGACAGCCTACTCCTATGTCAAGAATTTGGGGGTTTTAAAGTGTTTTAAAGTGGAAAGGATAATCTTTGAAAACAAAAATTATAACTACTAATGTATCAAAAGGAATGACTGACATTTTTATATATATATATACATTTATATATATATATATATACGGTATATATATATATATAATTTCTGTAATAATTAGTCCTGTTTACATAATATATTTTTTATTGCTGAGTAGACAGAAATTCCATTAATACTTACATCACATAGTCTCGTTTTGGCTTCTACCCCTGCATAATCAAAGATTATGTTTCCTTAATATTTTGTACTTACCTGCTGAGATTCCCACAATTACTGTAATGAGGTCATCTCAGCTTTCTACATTGTTGTCATTATTTTGGCAACATTAAACTTCATGATCTCTTACTTGGAAGTAGCATTCTGTTTTGTTTTTTTTTCCAGTATTTTCTCAGAATGCACAAAGGCAGACTGGGTGAGGCTACTGAAGTTTAGCATGTGTGAATGTGTATAATATATATATATATATATATATATATATATATATATATATATATTGTGATAATGTTCACAGATATAAGGATCCTAGTCTTCAAATATGTTAGAAAAGTTTCATAAGAAAGTAAAAAATGTGCATTTACAAGGAAAGAAAACTAATAAGTGAACATAAAGAAAATCCAAACTCTCACCAGAGCACTAGGTATACAAATGTCACCCCTGACTAATACCGGGGGGCTAAATCCACTCACCATCAAAACAGAATAAAAAAAGAGGAATACACAGCACAAGCAACACCAGCCAGGCCTTCAAATGCAGTTTTCTCTCAGCTATCAGGGGAGCTGACGAAAGTCGTGAACTTCGCCTGCTCGGAGCTTTTTAAACTGATTTCTTTAATTAGGTTTTGCTGAGAAATGTAGTTTGATCAGTGAGACCTTGTAGAGAGTACAAGCTGTAATAATGGTCCAAAATACCTTCCCTCAACAACCAATTCTCTGACACTATACACAATATAGATAGAAAGATAGATAGATAGATAGATAGATAGATAGATAGATGCACCAAATTATAAAAACTATGCCAAGTAAATATAATGATTTTTTTTCTAGCGTTCAGACAGAACCATTAATAAATGTAATATGTTTAACGTGTTTCAACAAAAAATTGGAACATGAGCTCCTGCTACATGGTTATTCCAGTGGGTTTATCTGAAATGGGGATAATTCCTGATCATTTGGTTGTATTATGTGCACAACATTGCTAATGAAAAGGACCAGTGAGTTAATGCAGCATTATTTTATTTGTAATCTGGTAAAAAGACAAATATCAGTTAAAATGTGTCATTCGTAAGTCATCTCCGTGATTTTCATTTCCTGTTTCCCATACTTTGGGCAGCATTGAAATTGTTTTGGTGATTTTCCAGGTCAAGCTTAGAACATGTGGAGTTGAGTCTGTTTTTAAACATGTTCGTTCCCACATATTCTCCGTGACGACACCATCTGCAGGGCTGTCATTCAAAGGAACAATAAATACATTGAATAATGATTGTAAGCTTGCGAGCAGGGCCCGCTTTACCAAATGTATCGGCTCGTAGTCTGTCAATTCTAGCCATACCTCTAGAATTAATGTTTTGTAAGACGCGCTGAGTAAATTGATAGTGCTATGTTAATAAAAGAAAATAATAACAAAAACTCCAATGTGTTATTTCTAATATTCTAATTTCACATTACTATATTACAATGATGAGTTACACGAGCCTGATAGCAGTAATAGCAGGCTGCTATATTGTTCGTTAACCAAAGAAGGCATTTACTAAAAGGTGAAGAGAATAGGAAATTATATGATCATTTTATGTCCTACTTAAACGTAAGCGAGGCAGTGAGAGTGTGAGACTTCAAGCCTATTGTCTGACTCACCCAGGCTTGTAATGAGTGGAGGCAGGAATCACCATACCTTGGAACTCTCTGGGTTTGACTAGGAGTCTCTGGGTGAAGAGCTGCTTCACAGGTTCTATAGGACACCTTCCTCTTTGTCTAGGTGGAGGGAGCTGTGCTTGACCACACGCACCACTTGCCCACTTGCCCTCCTACTCTCCCTAAATTAAGGCTGTCTGGGCTAGCCTCGCCTCCACACTTGGATAGCCATTCCTGAAAGAAGGAGAGCTCCAGGTGGCCTACTCTGGGAAGATCCCTGGTTTGGGAATCACGCTAGCATATAAGCAGAAAAAGATGCTACTTATTACCCCATTGGGCTAAGGGGCTTTGGGCTCCCTGCAACATCACCATTGAATGGGACGGTTAAAAGGGAGAACACTGATCTCCCCAACTGGCCCATTAACACTATGGAGAGCTGTGCTGTGTCAATACAGTACAACATCGTTTAAAAACAAAAACATTTGTAAGTTGAAACATCAGCAAGCCATGTTTATAGCAAAATAAGAATTCTGAGTGCACACGGATATTTTGTTGCACCTGGTATTCTGAGGAAAGTACAGGTATTACCTTTTCGGTTGTACCTGAACTTTTTCATTTTCCAGCAGATATTTTCAGGTGTTTCGCTCCCTAATAACTATTCTTCTTTGACAAACCTGTGATCATGACTATTATGTACCTTTGTTTATGTATAATTATCTATGTTAATCAACTTGACCATAAACTAGAGCTGAACTGGCTCAAACTCATCCCCATTAGAAAGTTCTGATTTTGGTCCATACAAAACAGGTACAAGAATATTCCATATTCAGCGGGTAAGACTGGTTTAAGCGTTGGCTCAGCTTGTACATCTCTAATCTTAACAATTATTCTCCCTAAGCACTGACTTTTATAATGTTTGGGATACCAAACTTAAACCATAACCCATATATACAATCTGCTGCACCTGGCATATAATATTAATCGTTTACTGACCGGAATCTGTGATCCCACAAGAGCTACCATAGAAGGGGCTGAAATTGCAAGATTTTGCCTTATACTTATGTGCTAGTATTTTTATAGGTCATCACATTCCAGGCCCATTATATATATATTGTGAGCTGGGATCATATAGACACATAGACGCCAGCCACCACCATGCCCATCTCCCTGTTTCAATATATATTTATATCAGATATATCCGGGAGGTTCGTTGCTTCTGTTGCATTATCCCTAAGAACTATCTACAGAAACAGCCACTCCGGAGATTTTCCACAAAGCAAAGCCCAATGCGATTACTAATATTTATATTACCAAATGGGATGTATTTATGTACGTGTCATGCTGGAGACAGGAGTTCATTAGGTTACATTTGTTATTACTGTATAAACAATGTTGAAAAACAGTAAATTTTCAAGAACGGTGAAGGGTATAGAAAACTAGACACATATCCATGTAATTAATATCTGGAGTACTGGAGAGAGGGGAGATGTCATAGAAACATTGGCATACTTTAACAAAGTTTATTTTAGAGGACAAATGTTGGAACAAGAGGCCTAAAACTAAAGTGTAAGAAAGTCTGGCTTTACAGACAGAGTTGTAGATAAATAGAACAGCCTCCCTTTAGAAGTGGTAGATGCACATATAGTGAGGGAATTTAAACATGCATGGGCCTAAAGTTGCCCTGGATCTAAGACAAGACCAACGACTGATTAGGGTCTAAGATGGGCTAAATGGTTCTTATCTACTGTCAAAACCCTATGTTTTCATTTGGAACAAAACACTGACCCCAAATTTTCCAGTTTTATACTCAAAAGAAAACCACCTGCAGAAATTTGAGCTGTTGTAGCTGAGTTTGGAAAATTATTAACTATTCCAAAAGCTTCTTGATGCAAAGTGCATGCGTTCTTGCATATGATTAATGAAAAGTAACTGTATATGGCGCCCGTCATGAGCATTTGTTTCATTTTCTAATTGTGTACAAGTACCCGCATTTTAGGTAGCCCGAGTGTTTCGTATTTAAATAAACAGTAATTCTTCTCCCTTATTATATTGTCTCTCCCATAAGTTGCTGACTGTTGTTGGTTCAGGCAGCCTTTGTAAGGATGGTGAAGGAGAAGGGAGAGGACTTTTTGGTTTCATTGTTCCCATTTTATAGCAGACGGGGGGCTGTGCATTTTGTGGTTGGCGATCATGATTTGATACCAAAAAAAGATTTCGGATTCTCAGAATTTGCTTGGGTTTCAAATATATCCGTTTTTTTCTCCCATATTACTTTGTTGCAGCTATTCACTGCTTTCCCCAAGATGAAATGGTTCTGGTAGTGATAAAAACTTAAAGAGGTAGAACAGTGCTGTATCATATCTTCCACATGCCTATTTAAACTTTTCAGTCAGTTATTTTCACACTTGGGAACATCCTCATAGGGGAGGGCTGGCAAGTGGCCCAGAAATACAATCAAGGCCTGTCAAAAACACATTTACAAAAAAGAACTACACAAAAGTGACTATGTGTGTATGTGCAATATATGTAAAGCATACAGAAAAAAATCTTTAATTACCATCCTGTCCCCTTGATCAGTTTCCCCCTTCCCATTATGCATACCTGGGAATTCTCAGAGCTCCAGGAGAGCAGCACTTCTCCCCCTCTCCCACAATAGGCTTTTATGACTGGCTAGCCCCTCCCCTTCATGAAACCACTCCCATAGAAGACTGAGACCAGATAGCCCACCCTGCAGAGTTCCCAGATATGCCAGAAAGACCCCCTGCTTAGAATTTTCATCCAAAACTTGTGGGTCCTCATTTACTCACATTCTCTCACATTCTCTCACATTCTCTCACACTCTCTCACACTCTCTCACACTCTCACGCTGTCTGAATATTTTCACTGCCGAACACTTCCACTTCTTTCGGCCACTTTCGCGAGAATGAATGATAGCAATGTGGGCACCAGGCAATGAATTTTGTTCCTGAAACAAAAATGCCTCCCAATTTTCGGCCGAAGTTTGCACATGTCTAGTAATTAGCCTTTGGGGAAAATTTAAAGACTTCCTACGTATAGCTATAAAACATTACACATGTTTACATTAAGGGTCTATCGAAAGCTCTAACACTTCTTAATGTGGGCATGTGGGGACCAGTTGTGCTTTTTAACATAATTTGTCTTTGCCATGAGACTTTGGGGGCCCTTTCAGTAAAAAACACAACTGCCTTATAGTGACAGTATATAGAGAGATATAAAGACCACGCTCTTATTGGTAAACAACGCTTGTGCAACTACTGTGAACGGACCCCCCCAGGGGAGAATATACTAGGAGGCTCTGCTTCCTCCTCAGGGAAAGTGCTCTGTGGCTTCCTGTGACTTCTGGTTACATCACAGCACTCCCTACAAACATTGTTTATAACAACACTTCCAACAGCAGGGGTAATAATGATACACAAATCATACACAAAAAGCCCTAGCTTAACAG
Source organism: Spea multiplicata (assembly GCA_009364415.1). Taxonomy (NCBI): domain Eukaryota; kingdom Metazoa; phylum Chordata; class Amphibia; order Anura; family Pelobatidae; genus Spea; species Spea multiplicata. The sequence goes on along the minus strand of VKOC01000001.1, from coordinate 51,078,726 downwards.
AAAACTTTTCTCTCAATTAAAAAAAATACTGTATTTGAATACCAGGTAAAACAGTAGTAATACTTTACGAAACGTTAAACCTTTTTTCTGAATGTACTACGTGGGCACACAATGTGAGGGCCGGGGGCATATTTATTTTGGAATGACAATTCCAAGATGGTCACAGCTAGAAACAGCAGAATGTTACATTTTCATCTAGTTGAATGAATATTATTGATTACATGACTTTCCTCCGAGGTGGATAGAAGCTTATTATTTTATATAAAAGTGTAGCATTTTGGGAATACTGTATTTTCTGAATGGCATTTTTTTTTCCGAAAGCATTTTTCAGTACACATTGAAGCCACCTCTTGCTTTTATTTTCCAATTGTACCGGACAGAGATCCAAAACTCCTACATGGAAACATCTCAGTAATAAAAATGTCTCTCCCTCCTTTCCATATTTTGACTTACAGCTGAATTAATTAAACATGTTGATACATTCCCTGATTTATGGATACTAAACCGGTTGCTATCTGTGCTTTGATGTTTCTTATCTCTTTTCTGTCTTTAACCCTTTCACCTAACATCATTCAAATCTGGAATCAAGTTTCTAATGCTGATTGAGATGATAGGCGACTAAACCAAACCAAAACAGATTCAAAATGTGACTTCTTTCTATAGCAGTCGGCCCTTTGGAATCCATACAGAGGCCAGTGTCTGCTGATCACTGGCAGGCTCACAAACATTCTTTAATAACTCATGAATTAATGTACACAACAAGTAGTATTCATTTTCCTTTTCTGAACGGCCAGATTAATAGATATTGACAATGTATCTATCCATATACACTATATGACCAAAAGCACAAAATCCCATTCCAAAACATGACCATCAATAGAGAGTGACCTCCACCTTCTTTGTGGCAACCTCCACTCTTCTAGGAAGGCGTTCCACAAGATTTTGGAGTGTTTCTGTGGGAATCTTTGTGCATTCATCCAGTAGAGCGTTTGTGAGGTCAGGCACTGATGTTGGGTGAGAAGGTCTGGCTCACAATCTCTGTACCAGTTCATCCCAAAGGTGTTTGATGGGGGCTCGGCCGGTCAAGCTCTTCCACACCAAACTCATCCAACCATGTCTTTATGGACGTTGCTTTGTGCATCAGGACACAGTCATGCTGGAATAGAAAAGAGCATGAAAACTTACAAAAATCTTTGTATGGGTGAAGTGTCCCAAAGTTCCTGTTTTCCCACTGTGATTTACCTGCAGTAGTCTGCAAGTTATATGCAGAATGGAATTTATTATAAATGTTGACACAATCTATGAAACCCACAATTTGATAAATATGTATTATTATCTTTTATTTATATAACACCAACAATTACACAGTGCTTGTCTGACAAAACTAGAATTCACAGACTAAGACAAACCGATACTTTGGGAAAAGTGGACCCTGCCCGCAAGCTTACAATCTTTCTCATTATCTTATCATTACTGCAGAATGTGTATCCACATACAGGTAAATACGCTCTATTTATCTGCATACACTGGCACATAGAGAACATTAGGGATTTCCCAAATCCCAGTACTGCCAGCTTGCCCCACTGGTCACATCTGGTAACATTCAGCTAATTAGAAGAGCTCAGTGTTTTGTAACACGCAGGTTCTTAGCACATACCAAATAAAAGAATGAAAGTAACAAAAACTGTAGGTGCACAGTGCATTGCTTTTGTGACATTAACATTCAAAGGTTTAGGTGTTTTAATGGAAAAGAAACAATTTTATAAATGCAATAAAATAATTGCAAAAGGGGTTTCTAATGATCAATTAGCTTTTTAACCTTAAACTTGGATTAGTGAACTCAGAGAGCCATTAAATATATTTCTACAGAAGTGACACCATTTTCTACCTCTTGTTTACCTGCCTTTGTGGCTCCAAGGCTCCAGTGACACTCATCATCATTCAGGCAAGTGGTCATGGACATTGTAGACCAAAAGGGGTCAGGTTCTCAGTTTCCATTTATTTAGTGACAAGGCATTATTTAGCATTTACAATGTATAAATGTCCAGTCCCTGCCAGTAAGAAGGATCACGTTTTTCTGTTTTTTTTCCCCTGCATGCTGACAAGCTAATTCAGCTACATATGAATTGCCAGCATGCAGGCCCTTTATTTGTTTATTTACACTTGTACGTATGGACACTGGCAACTATATTATGTTGCAAACTCTGTACAAAGATCTCTGCCAACAGGTTGGGATCACAGAGTCCGAAAATAAGCTGCTGAGCTGTTACTGACAGTGTCTCTATGATTTAAAAGTCGCGTGCAAGACTTCCATTAAACATGTATGTTATCGATGTGCATATAAAGTGCAGATGATAGCCGATTGGCCCGTTTTATCTTAACATTTTTCCCTTGCAAATGCAAGAAGGCATTTATCAGAATCTCCTGTGCATTTGCTACCTCTCCCTTCCCCACCAGCTCCTGCTTACCAAAATGATCACGTGAAGGATGGCGGTACCACTATCTTGTTGTAAGGATGATGATCTTCATTAGCATGAATGAGAGAATAATTAGGAATGAGAATAAAACTTTTGTAATCAAGAATGAGACATTTCTAGAGGAAGACTGTTTTGGTCTGCAGGCGGAATTTACTTAAATACCTGCTTCAACTCTGAGTGGGGAAAATATTCGTATTTCTTGAACAATGGTCCAAAAAGCACAGCCAAAATTACACCGGCTTGGTTTAACAACAATCAGCGTCTCATTTTGTGTCAAATGACAAGTGTTCTTGGCCAAAATTATGAAATAGGGAAAATTGTACATGATTAAATAATTATTTCTGAGAAGGGTTGGGCAGTACTGGGAATTGTGGTTCTAATGCTGCATTTAGTTACAAAAGTGTTGAATTAAGCAGAATTGATAGAACAAAACCTTTCTAAGGAATAGTCTAGTGTCCCTTACAGCCCCAGCAATTAGTAATCCTATTATTTAACCTATATGGAAATAAGAAATATTTTCCTCTTTGGAAAAGAAAAATAAATATGAGAAGGTACAGCTCCACAGCGGTCCAGATTTAATGCAAATTTGCTTGTGCTTTTCTGTGCACATGCACAGCGCAAGCGCAGCGGCAAACAGGAAATGTGAGAAGACATCTCAGAGAAGCCTTGTAGCTGAGTGAGGGGTAAAGAAATTATTACAAATGGGGACTATTATTATTTATTGTTTTATATAGGGAATCTGCATTTGCAGAGGAAGAAGCAATTGTGTATTTCCATGTTGAGGTGCCCTTGGCCTGATCCAGGGCAGCACCCCCCATCTTCACTACAGAGAGTTGGGATATGACTAGGGTGACCACATTTTATTTTTGCCATTCACACTATATTACACACACAGTTGTATAAAGCCTGCCTGTGCCATCATAGCCCCCCAATCATCTCTGTGCCAACGATACCCCCCAAATTGTCTTTGCCACCAACACTTACATGTTCGTGTTAGCACACACACTAATTCATAGATTCTCATTATAACACACTCATACACACTCACACCCTTAGCCACTCACTCCTCCCTCTTGTAGCTCCTAACACCATCTGCAGATTTTTCTCATAGCTCCTAACACCATCTGCAGATTTTTCTCCTTGCACTTGCAAATGCGAGCACCCTCACTTTTGCTGTGGGATCATATACGTTGTTTTTATATGTGTACCAGTATTTCCAAGGCATTTTAACATAATAGAAATTTGATGATTGTATAGCTATTAACAACACTCCAACCTGAACTTTAATGTATATGATTGCTGAGTGTCCCCTTTAATTTATCATCTTCTCCCTCGCAACGTATCCTAACATAGGCCAACTAGACCTAGGGCGGTCCAGGGTGACAGCTGACAGCTGTGTCCAGTATGGGCTAGTTACAGGGGGCATAGGAAATCTGGGCCAGCACAGCCTCCATAGATTGCAATAAAAAAATTAAGACACAGAGCAACGGGATAGGATGTCATATCTAGGGTGACCACATGTGCTGGATTTGAAACACTGTCTTTTTAGATAGTAAGGAGGGGGGTACATAGTTGAAATAAAGAGTGAGAATGAGTGAGAGAATAAATTAATGTGTGGATGCATTATGTGAATGAGTGCGAGTATGAATTAATGTGTGAATGAATTGTCTGAATGCATTAATGAATATGTGTAAATGATTTGTGTGAATGAGTGAGAGAATAAAAGATTGTGTGAATTAATTTGGTCAGTGACTGTAAAAGTATTTGTGTGTATCATGTATAATTGATTTGTGGAAAGGGAAATATGGCAAAAGAAGGGTGTTTTAGCTTTGGGGACCAGGATGGCACAGGCAGGGTGTTTATGGGACAAAGATAGCACAAGCAAGGCTGTTTGGGGACAAAGTTGACTCATGCTGGGCTGTTTGACAAGATGGCAAGTTTTATGTGGGCAGTGTGGACTCCAGGGCTGGCTTTGGGTGTGCAATCTGTGATCTATGCTTGTAATTTAGGGGGTTTTATCTACACCTCTAATGCCGAGTTTTTATGTGAATTCCAATTGATCTATACCTGCAAAGCTGGATTTGTGTGTTATTATGTTGGTCCATATCTGCTATGCTATGTTTCCATACATTATTTATGTATACCTGCAAATGCAGGGTTTGTACGTCTTATTCAGTTGATCAATACCTGCAGTGCTGTTTGCATGGGTTGTTTATTTAATCTATACCCTCAGTGCTAAGTTTACATGTGATTTCCAGTTGATCTATACCTGCAATGCTATGTGTCCCTGCATTATTATTGTGTACCTGCAAATACAGGATTTGTATGTCTGATTCAGAATCAGTGTGGCAAATATATTTTTTGGTGTGGTAGCAGAGGCAGTGATTGCATGCTAGGGAGAGTGGAGCGGGGCCCAAGGAATTGCTTGGGTAGGGTCCATTTTTTTCAATATAAAATGTATTGGCAGCAGGGTCTAATATATTGGCAGCAGGGGTTAATATTAATATATATTGTCAGCAGGGTCTAATGTTAATATATATCGGCAGCAGGGTCTAATATTTATATATATATAGGGAGCAGGGGCTAATATTATTATATTTCGGCAGTGGGGCTAATATTAAAGAATGAAAAATAACTGCCAGTTCAGCTGTTTTTTTCAAAATCATATTTCAATCACGGTCTTTACTTCGAAGAGATAAGCACATATTATGTAGTTAAAAAAGCATGTCTAACGCATATATATATATAATATATATATAAAATATATATATATTTATTTACTGGACACAGCTGTCAGCTATCACCCTGGACCGCCCTAGGTCTAGTTGGCCTATGTTAGGATACGTTGCGAGGGAGAAGATGATAAATTAAAGGGGACACTCAGCAATCATATACATTAAAGTTCAGGTTGGAGTGTTGTTAATAGCTATACAATCATCAAATTTCTATTATGTTAAAATGCCTTGGAAATACTGGCACACATATAAAAACAACGCATATTATCCCACAGCAAAAGTGAGGGTGCTCGCATTTGCAAGCGCAAGGAGAGAAATCTGCAGATGGTGTTAGGAGCTACAAGAGGGAGGGAGTGGCTAAGGGTGTGAGTGTGTATGAGTGTGTTATAATGAGAATCTATGAATTAGTGTGTGTGCTAACACGAACATGTAAGACAATTTGTTTGGGGGGTATCTATGGCACAGAGATGATTGGGGGCTATGATGGCACAGGCAGGCTATTTGGCTAAAAAGATTGCACTGGTAAGCTGTTTGGGGGCACAGTCAAATTATTTGTGGGCAAAGATGGCACAGACAATCTGGGGGCAAAGAATGCACTTACAAGCTGCTTGAGGGCAAAGATTACAGAGGCAAGCTGTTTAGGGGCAAAGATTGCCCAGACTAGTGTTTGGGGCAAAGGCCGCACAGACAAGGTGTTTTGGGGGCAAATGTGGCACTCACAACTGTTTAGGGACTAAAATGGCACTGTGAAATATGTTGCTTGTGAAGTCAGGGGAGGGAAATTTTCATACCAGGGCCCTATGGTTTCTAGTTATGCCCTGTATTAAATTGTATGAATTAGTGAAAAGTATTGATGAATATCGTATGAATATGAGATGAATTAGGATGTTGCAAGGATATTGAGGGTCCAGAGCAGCTTGAATACTTAACACATATATACATACATACAGCCGCTCTAACACCACAAACATACATATACACATACCCGTTAACACTTTACGTATACATACATATACACACTCTTGCAACATACTGTACACATACAATTTAAGATCCATACACACTAATAACCACTCTAACTCCATACGCTTACATATACATACACATCAGTTATGCATACACGCACACACACCATACACCAACACCATACACTAACGTACATGCAAACACACTCACACTCTAAAACCATACACTTACATATATATACACACACTGATAAACTATGCAGCTCACACTCACCCGTTCCATCGGCCTCCATCTATAAGGAGAGCTACAGGTTTATTTGCAATGTTTATTACCCACTGTGAAGGTAATTTACCTGTTTTAAATAACTGTTTTTGGAATATTCCAATACATTTGAAAATGGTTAATTTCACATTAGGATATTTTTTTCACATTATACCAACTATACTAAAACAAAAAATATTGCCACCAGAACCTGACATGTGCAGTGTGCCCAAAAATGGCACCGTGAAATACAGGGCTGACATTCAATAATTTCCAGGGCTGGTTTTCATTCCCAGTCTAGTCCTGCCTTTAAGTGGCTTCAGTTGTAAAAGTTTCAGGCGAGTGCATGCAAAATACAGTCAAATGTATGAAGATACAAGAATTCAGTAGATCTGTAGTAAGAGGAACTGTCTAACTCATTGCAGGCTCTAATATGTTACATGTACAGCAAATGGATCTATGCATTGACCCTATGGCCCTACTGGAACTTATACAATCATGTGTAGAAAGGGAATGGGATTTTTATTTTACTGTGTGATCATATAGTTTATGGTGAGACTGCAGTAGCAGTACATACATCACACGATTGATGGTTATCCCATTATTGTCATACAACTTGCATACGACTTCATCTTAAACATCCCCTCTGTATTGCTTAAGCAGCTCTTTTTTTCCTTAAATATGACGTAATTACGAAATTCTGCCTAAAAATGTAGAGATGAAACTTCGGCTTTTTTTTTACCACAGCCACTGTGCAGCACGGGTTCCAACCCCACCGAGGAATACCTGGGCACGGGAGCCCATGGGAGATTAGGGGGTCATCAGGTTGGTCTGCTGCAAACCCCATGGTACCCATCACCAACCATCAACCCCTGGCAGCAGGAGGTAATAAGGGTGCAAAGATAAGAGATGAGATGTGAGTGAATGAGACAACGCCTTGTTGCTTCCTAGCAGGAGGAGGGGAAGCGGCAGCAGCAGCAGTAGCTTTGACAGGACAGGGAGGGCTCAGAAGAGACCAGGGCTGTGTGAGCAGAACGTTCTGCACGCACCGGATCATAGCGCTTGGCGGCCGCTAAACGGGTGGAACGCAGCCGCCGGGGTTTAGATGATACCGGGAGATCCAGCGCTCAGCATCTGCAGCAAATCCAGCATCTGGGTGATTTAGACACGGTCACGATCCATGAGCAAAGACACGAGCTGGATCTGAAGGAGTGGGACGAGCTGCCATCGATTTGGCACAAGCAATGGATGAGCGCTCCGATGTGTGAATGAATGGCGTGTTCTATGGAATGGTGCAGTAACACGAGCTGCTTCCTATGGATGGGGCTGCATGTCATTTAATCACAGAGGTGCAAGTCATTTTTTTTTCCCGTATGAACTCAGAGAGGACATGATGTCAGAGCTTTGCACCGGCTCTGGGGCTGAGAACACGAGTGTGTAGCAGATGGGAAGATTTATTGGGTCACTGTGCTGCATCAGGAGGTGACACTCATTCAGGAGGAGTCCTCATTCAGGTCCTCATTGCCTTTATCAGACACTCAGGGAATCCTATTAGATTTTTTATGGGGTCTTAATGACTCCACTCACTGTGATTGTGCAACTGGTGGTACGAAGGAGACTTGGAATAGCACTGTGTGGATGGAGGCAATTGGTTTGAAGGCCATAGTAGAGCTTATTATGGTGCTGATGGTTACTTATTGATGTTGTATGTGTTGTGTTACATGCATCATTTCAATTGAGGTCTTGTTGTTTGGCACATAAACTAATCACTAGGCTGACATGTGTAACACTTCAGCAAGGTTAGTACTTAAATGAAGCTATTGCAGCTCCTGAAATATATTTGTCTATACATTGATGCAGAATATACATTAATCTCAGTTATTTGTTTAATGGATCTGCTTTACAAGCTGACACAAGAGGTCTGATTGTTAGGTGTCTTGTTACTATGTGTCCTTCATACAACCTGGAATATTATATTTTTTTGATTTTTTGGTTTAGGATCAGCCACCACTGAATAAGTCTGGGCCTAATATAGACTGGAGATCAGAGAGGCTATTATTGCTATGTCTTGTGGACTGCTACTTGCTAAGCCAATGCTTTAGTTAGGAAGGAGATATTCCTACAGGTAGTTCTTTTCCGGTAATTTCCAGGCCAGAGCATCCCCAGAGGGTGCCAAAGTGTCACCCACCTGGCACCTGTCATAGGGATGGGCTGCGCTCCGAGCATCCACGTGTCTCAGAGTGGGGTGATTTACTGCCGGGACTCGGATGAGTCCAATTCCCCACACCAGACTACCACCATATCTCAGGGCACTGCTGCCACCTTGCATGGTCTCTTCATCAAGACAGACGCAGCCGACTCCATTCCTTCTGTGCTCACCTACCAGAGTCGTTACCCGGCTGCTCCTCGCACAGGTTCCCGCAAGGAACGCAGGGACCCAGGACAACAGAGCTGCATAGAGGCTGAGACACAGACCAGCCACACCAGTGTGAAGGTAAGGCTGTAACATCAGGGATCAGTAAAACTGGTGTAGTCACCGTGGAAACCATTGTTATTAATTGCATGGCCACAATTAATATACGGCCTCCGTTATTTCACTTTTCAGGTAGGCAGAACTATAGTATTGAAATACTGCAAAACTAATATTATCCTTTATTTACATAGTGCCAACAATTTACGCAGCGCACCTTACAGTGCGTACATTCAAAGGGTACATTAGCTGCTCACGGGCTTACAATTCATATTTATTCATTATTATTATTATATAACATAACAATTTGACTTACAGAACAACAGGTGAGGAGGGCCTTGCTCAAATGAGCTTACAATCTACTTCAATATCTTAAATACAATTCATTGAAGTATGGGCCAGCCAATGCCACCTCTATATTGAGAATGCACGGGTCATGTTTTGGATAAATACAGGTGCTGTTGTATGTTAACACTACATTTAGTCCATTTAGAATGGAAACGTTCTCTGGTTAGTTTTGTGAAAAAATGAGCCTTATTTTGGTTTGATGTATTTCTTTTAAAGGTAACATTAGGGGTGGGCTGGTAAAACATGAATTACTCTCTTCAGTATGTTAAGCAATTTAACCTTTAAAAGATCTGTCACCTTATTGTTTCCACTGAAGGAGAAACAACTTATCAATGCCAGCTTTTAGGTTCCATGATAATTAAGTGTCTCTAGCTATAAATATTTACTGTCCCTGATATCCCCTATAGAAGAATGCATTTTAAACTACACTGGGTATTTTAATATTCATTCTTCCAAAACCTGACTAAGAAGAGTACAGCACAAAAAGTGCATTATGGCTGGGGTGTCCCTCTAATTTTTTTTGGGGGGGAAGGGTTTGTACATTCAGCTGTACTATGATGATACAGAATTAAAATGATCATTCTAATGCTACATTTAGTTGCAAAGGCTTTTAATGCAGCACTGTATTCATTGCTGGCTTTAAACCCACCCGGGCCTCTAGGTAAATGACTTTTGCCCCCAATCAGGAAAACTGGTCAAATGCCTGTTGGGCCAGTGACTGATGGCCTTCTTAAGTACCTTCCTTGCTGCACATGTGGCATATCACATCTTTTAGCATGGAGCCATCAACTTAATCAACGTGGCCGTGTAGCGTGCAGATGTGTGTGTCCAGCAGGCACATGCCTAGGGTGCCTAGTGGATAATATGGGACTGAGAATGGGCTACACAATACTTAGGACCATAATTACTGATTAGTTTGTGGTTTGTATGTGCTTGAAGTGTATAGATATTTGTCTGTCCTTATGTTTGACTGGATATGTTTATGGATTTTTTCCAGTTTCCTTAAAAACTAAAAGCACTACTGATAGCAAGGGAGTGTTAAGGTGGGCCCATAGTGCCCAAACGCTGCATGTATAAAGACCGAAGGTTTCCCATCAGAGATCATTAGTCCTGGGTCCTTCCCAGGAACGTCTGTCACTTGCTACATCTGTCACTTGCTACATCTGTCACTTGCTACATCTGTCACTTGGTCGGCAGCAGAGCTGTAGATACCTCATCCTGCTTCAGCATCATACCCAGGGATGCCAGGTTCCAAAAACATGTAGGATTAAAGCACAATAGGAGTTGCGACATGCACTACAATCAAAACTTTCACCTACCTTTTCTATGATTACTTTTTATCTCTGTGCAGCTGGAAGGTGGGCAGTGAAATATGCCCCCCAGATTGGTGTCCTTTGTTCCCCTACCCTACTAGCGTATAAATACACACACCTTTCCTTCTTTTTCCCTCTCTTAGGCCCCACTAACTGTAAGCCCACCCCTGACACTAATACCAAATGCTGACACACACTAAACACTAACACGTACACACGCTAAGACCAAGTACTAACACACACTCTTGCTAACACATAAACCACATATGCTGACACACTCATACTAACAGTATACAGTGAAACACACTCACTTACAGCATACACTCACACACATGCTTACACCATACACTACTACACATGTATACATACCATGCAGTTACACATACACACTCTCCTTCCCTCAGCCCCACTTCTTACTTCGTTCAGAGCCCTGGCTTCAGTGCAGCTGGCACTCTCCATGCAAGTTTCTGCACGCTTTAAGGTTATTAAGCAACTGAAGCATTGATTCTGTGGAGTTGCCTGGTAGAAGTAGGAATTGGCGTGCAGCCCTAGAGACATGGGGCTGAAGTATACCCACCAAAACACTTCGCTTTAGGTCCCTTAGCCCACCTATAGCGACCCCTCAGATCATTCTCCATAAGAGGAACTATTGGTTGTGGTAGAGGAAAGAGAAAGGTAATAGTGTTGAATTTAAAAATAAGACTATGCAGAAACTGTAGCAGGTGAGGGGATAGAAGAAGGATTTGAGGAAATGAGGGAAGAGTGGGGAGGAAAAGCAATGCATTGCTCAACATTTCAGCCCTCATACATATGTGATGCATTGTCACCCTGAGCGGGGTTTAAAAAGATGGTGCAGTTGCTACACTGTCTCGGTCGGCATGTTATGCCGCTCGGCTTTCAGATGTAAAAGTTTGTATATTTTGGTGTGATAAAGGTGAAAGAAACCCTGACAACGTGTAGGCACCAGATCCTGGGATATGACAACGGCCACCGATCTGTTGGGAGATTATAGGTCTCCTTTGTAATCATCAGATTTGCATTACAGAGGTCAATGCCTAGCCAACACAGCTTCTGTGGTACCCCTACCTGTACTTCATAAGGGGCAGTGCACTAATACATGGGGACATGCAGTTTCAGATAGGTACTTTGACTCAAGCCTAGGACAGTGGTACCACTTAAATGCACCACCATACAAGTTCTATGACCCACAAAAAGTGCTCTCATGGATATCAAACAATTGTTTATAAAATACAATATTAAATATATGTGTGGCGCAATTATTGGCACCCTTTTAGCCAATACTTTGAGTAACCTCCCTTAGACAAGATAACACCTCCTTTAATGCCTGATGAGATTGGAGAATACATGGCAAGGGATCTGAGACCATTCCTCCTTACAGATTCCCCCCAGATCCTTCAAATTTTGAGGTTGTACAGGTGGGCTCTCCTCTTTAGTTCACCCCACTGGTTTTCTATGGGAACTGGGATGGCCATGGTAGGACATTGATTTCATGGTCAATAAAACATTTGGTTTCATTTAACTAGAGAACCCAATCTTATTTCAAGTTCCAGTAGTGTCTATCAAACTAACAAGCCTGAGTTTGTTTTTGGATGAGAGTAGAGGCTTTATTTTTGAAACCCTTCCAAACAACTTTGGACGTTGAATTGTAGTTTTGAAGACTTTCTCACCCCAAGAGCAACTAACTTAAGATTTTTGGCTACTCGAACTGTCCTCTTCACAGTGCGTGGAGACAATATAGACACATGTCCTCTTCCATGTTGATTCATAACATTTGTAGTTGACTGGAGCTTCTTTATTAATTATTGCCCTACTGGTGGAAATTGGCTTTTTAATTGCTTTGTCTATTTTTCTATAGCCACTTCTCATTTTGTGAAGAATAATAATATTTTGCCACACATTACAGCTATATTCCTTGGTCTTACCCATTTTGAGGTATGGCTAATGCATTTTAGCCTATGTGTTACCTAATATAAATACCCCTGTGAAACAGGAAGTCATGGTTGAACAATTTCTTGTTCCCAGATGCACTAAAATACTTAAAATAATGGGAACATACTTCAAATATATGTTTTTACTCATATGAATTCATAGGGGTGGCAATAATTGTGCCACACATGTATTTAACATTGTGTTGTTTGCAATTGTGTAATATCAGAGTATTTTGCATATTTGTTTAAGAAAAAAACAAAAGGTTAAACAATAAAAACTATTTTTCACAGCCTTCTTTGCTCATACCAATGGTGCCTATATCTGTGGATGCAGAAATAAACATATTTAATAAATTTACTCAAAAAATGTTTTTTTGTGTGTATGTTGATTTAGATGGATGGGGAAATTATGGTTACTTTTCATGTTTGTAACATTATATCTTGTGATATATGGTTTGCCTTTAACTAGGACATTTATGTCCTAGTTAAAAGCTCAATTTAAAAAATAATAAGTTTCCTGAGGCAAAGTGTAAGTTGTTTAAGGCTTTGTAAGACTGTCACGTGTCAAATGCAACTATACCAAACTTTTAGAAAAGATGGTGGCAATCCCTACAGAAACTCTTAAACCTTTATTTAAAAAAATTGTTTCTCAATAGCCAGTAGCAATCTTACCTTATCAAATTAATGCAAATTGAACAGAATGGAAGTTTATTTCAAAGGAGGAGAAATGTTAGAACAACACATAATAACCTAAAACTAGAGGGTCGGAGGCTTAGAGGGAATTAAAGGGAATTTTACATTTTTGAGAGGGTGGTAGATAAGTCAAACATCCTCCCAGCAGAAATGATAGCAGCTAATAGAGGGAGAGAACTTACATTGGGTAGGCATACGGTTATCTTGAATCTAAGACGTCTCATCAATGACTGATTTCTATATTTCTATCTAAATCTGGAGCTGTTGACAGGTGTTCTATAAATTTGGGTTTATTCGTGTTCATTCCACTATCGGACTTAGACTGCAAGCTCTGGATGTTGAAGATCTGCAGAGGATTGATTCGTCTTAATTTTCCACAGTAATTATTCTTCTATAAGTAAACAAAAAGAAGTTTTTTTCTGGTTGTTTATTTTCAACATGGCGAGCAGAACAAGCTCCACAAGTTTTTCCCCATGGGACAGTGATGTGACGAAAGAACATGTGTCTTTTGTTAACTTAATGCATCAGTTCTCATATTCTTTTCCAAGCTTGTTATTTATTATTTCCCCTCCGACCTTAATTCAGTTCAACTGTAAAATATACATTTAGAAACATTTTCTAAGAAATAGTACAAAGGGTTATAGATTCAGAATACAGTTTGCAAGGGAGAGTTACCCAAATGAATGGTGCACGTGCCTTACAAAAAGTAGTGATATTTTACATTTTAAACAAGCTTTTTGTTTGTAATAAATATTTTAAGAAGCACTTTTAGGAATTTGCTAAAAATAAACTGCTACGTGTCTGAACTACAGCAAAACCAAAAACAGAGCATTTTAGCATTACTTCTCTTGCTCTTAATAGACAAATGGGATTCGGTGGTCTTATGGTTGACAATTTAGCCAGAGGCTGTTTCAGCCTGGCCATGTTTCCCTATTTTACAGTAAAAATAGGAATTACTAATTTACATTCTTTGAAACATCAACACATCAGGGGGAGAGTTGGCAACAGTTAAGTTGGTGGAGGGTTGAAGTTCTGGAAAGGTGGCCCAAGTATGTAGCAGCCAACAGAGCATATTGAAGACAACATCCCAATGCTTACAATCCAGTATCACCTGAAAAAGAAAGGGAATGCATATAAACTCATAAAAGGAACACAAAAATGATTAATTCATTCATTAAATTCCTTCGAGACCTTGTTTGTAGACCGTAGACCTCCTTTTTTGGAATTGCACTTAACTATAAATTAAAAAAGTTTAGGGTAGTGGCTCATTTTTTAAAATCAGAGTAGCCCAGACCAGCCACTTACTGGTCTTCTCTCGAACCCCAGAACTTGCTGAATGTGTAATAAGTGGCAGGCTGTAAAATAGAAAGAGTCAGCACTCCCTCAATAGTTAACTTCCACACGGTGCTGCATGTCGTATCCCATCACTCAGCAGTAAGGATGGCATCTCAGAGGGTGCGGCTGGCAGGGTGCTGTCTGGGTTATGCCAAGGGGAGATGTGCCACTGATTGTCTGTGCAGAAGGATTGGAGGACTGCTGTTTATTACAAAACTATAGTCAACACCTGCTAAGGGATGGCCAAGCATTAGTCACCATTATTCTATAATAGATCCAAAAGGCTTTTAATTTTGTTTACAGAATAGTTTACAGGCATAGTAATTTTAGTGCTTGGTAATATACCTATATTGGCCTATGCCGACACATATTGGGCAAAAAGAACCACCTCCTGTAATAACCTTTAATAAGGTTATATAAAAAAATACTCATTTATGCCTTTAGGCGGGTATAAGCGCAAAAGCTGTCAGTGCGGAGGGTACTAGTAAATTAGGAAAAATAAATATGGGATTATACACTTAATGTGCTAATATCACAGATTAGTATTTTGTTTCTGTCACACTGTAACGAATTTGGGATTAATTGTATTGTAACTGACACCCTACTTCTGTAGGTGTGATTGTATTGTTAAACCAGCATGAGGGACTCTCTGACACGATACACGGTCATTTCCTGTGGTTAGAAGACACAATGTTTTAATGTACCTCCCAACATTCCAGGTTGGTGAAGGGGGCACCACTTCACCGCTCTCTTTACCAAATTGCCTCACCGTACTTCCTGAAACAGGAGCACCAGGTATAAAAGAGTGCGGACAGAATAAGCATGCTGGTAGGACAGAGCTCCCAAATCAGGACTTTCCTGCATGAATTGGGACAGTTGTGAGCTAGGTTTTTATTTTAGAAAAAAGAGTGACCTCCATTTAGTAAAAGCAAAAATAATTTGAAATGTCCCTCAAAATGAATATAATGCAGTTGATAAACTTTTATTGCAAAAAATTTGATTAGGATGTCCCAATCTGGGAAAATCAAATTGTTTCCATTTTTCAAAGAAACATCATAACTGGCTTTAAAACAGAATTTTAAATTTTTTATTTTTTACAAATCCTAGTATTTATGAACTAAAAATATACTATGAAATACTAATTAAAATAAGCAATGGATTTTTTTAATACCCCACTATATATATGGTATATCATGGGAATCTTTATACTTATCACCCTCCACTACATTAACTTACCATTTCTGATAGGAACAATAACCATTCCCTGGCTTATTATTATTGATATTATAATTATTATTAGTTTAATGGTTAGCACTCTGGACTTTGAGTCCTGCGATCTAAGTTAAAATCTTGGTGGAGACTACTGTTTTCTGATAGAAATATTCAAATACATAACGTGATTTAACAAACTACAGGAGGTACGTTTATTTTAAAGGTAGATAAATGTTAAGTCATGATTTAAAACCATATGGAGTCCATTTATTGCATGCAGATTGGTGCATTCATTCTTGCCAGATCTCCATCTCATTTTACTCCTTGGACTCTTCTGCTGAACACAGTAAGTGAAAGCAGGAAGCATTCTTACATATATATGCTCAGTTAAACTCAAATTAAAATCAGTGGGAGTAGTAGCAACATCATACAAATTTGAGACCCTCAATCCAGAACAGTCAGGAGATTCATAGGCTGTCCTACGGTGCGTCTCCACTTGGAAGCATCTCCAATTTTAGCTCTCTTGTGCCATTAAAAAGGAACAATCTCCATCAATTTATCAGTCTGATCATGCCTCAAGTGTAGTCCAGAACCCGAATTGTGAGGCCAATTTCTTCTGCACAAGGGAACCAGCGACCCCAGACATACTTTTCAGGCCTTTATTGGCCTCATCAGTGGGGTACAGGTGGTATCCATCTAGGCACAAGAAAGAAGCAGCAGGCAATCATGCTTGTAAAACATCATTGTTCAGATAACATTGATAATCATTGATACCTTTAGCATCCATTGGTTTAAATAGGATTGCAACTGAGCATGTGCAAAAATGGGCCCTGTACCCTATACAAATGCACCCTGCTTCCGTACGGGCAGTTGGGGCAGAAGTTCAATAAAATAAAGTAAAAAAAGACTCCAATATATTTACCTGAAAATAGGTCATGAATGTATCATTAAGTTGTCAATTCTCACCAGACTGCCTTCAAACCTGTGGGTTTTAAGGAAAAACACATCATGTGATAATATATTGTAATAATGATACTGATAATATAATTTTATATATATATTATATATATATATATATATATTTAATTAAAGGTCATGGTGACCTTTACTATTCAAACAAGATGCCAGTATTGCCACAACAGTACTTGGGAATTCAGTGAAAACAGAAATAACTTTTAGTCTGATCTTAAACCCGCACTATATGGCTTAAAATGAATTGATTAACTGAAATAAAGGACACTCTTCCGTCTTAGTAGTACTTAGTGAGATCGGTGAGCAATACTAATTATCTACCAAACTCTCACAGGAAACAATGAAAATAACATGATAAAATGGAAAAATCAATGGAAGTATAATTGCTATTGTGTGTAATTGCAGAATAATGGAATCCTGCTAAAGACAAAGCATTATGTACTTCAAAAAAGGTATCTCAAAGCCAGTTCTGCCAATGGATCGTTCCACTGATGCAGTTAATAATTAACATATTCGAGACCTGGACTTTAATTTTAGGATCACAAGACAGACAGACAGACAGACATATTTACAGAGGCTTAAGCTGTACAATCCAGTTGTTCCTGTCTTGGTGGTGATTTGGGATGTGGTTAAGCCTTTACCGGGCTGCCTTTTTGGTGTCCCTCATCAGAGGATGAAAAAGAAAGTATGCCTATTTTAATGGTCTTGAGTGTACTATTTGATAGATTAACTCCAAACCTAAAAATTAATTTTACCTCGAAAAGACTTTTCATCTTGCATTAGAAGAAGAAAATCTTAGCACAGCGATGATATTGGAGAAACTATTCTAAAGTACTGGTACTGTACAATGCTATGATATTGTGTTGGTTTGTCAAGCTCTTCTAGACGCACTTTTAAAAGCTACTGTTTATGTATCTTTTGAAGCACCATATTTACTCAAAATGTGACACGTTAAGCCACCTATGGCTGTATACCAGGTGAACAAACATGTTTTTGTACATTAACTGAAACACATGAACAATTATGATAACTATTGTGGGCTCCTGTGGTCATCATCAGCTTGGTTTAGAGAACACATGTCCTTCACTTCATTAGCAAAAAGTCATACAGTAAGAAAGTTAAAAGAAATGAGTAAAAAAGATCACTTATATCACTTCTTATCATGCCCTTTCAAGTCTTCATCTAGAGTTTAAGTTTGCAAATACTTCTTCAGCTGTCCTTAAGATGGCAGAGGTTGTGCAATTTCTGGGGAAATAAAGAAATGTGTCAAACATGTCAAGTGCAACCCATATAAGATAATAATTTACCACAATTTCTATCCATTTATATATGCTGAATCTGCCCAGTTGTTATTAAGGCTGAAACATTATTTAGATGATGAAATAGTTAAACCATAAAATTAAGCCAATATGACGTTTAGGTGAAGTGCCGCCTTAAGTCGTGTGATTTTCAGGAGCCCCTTTTTTTAAAGGCTCCGTTCAAATTGTGAGTACGCACTCTGTAGGATATATATCCTATCTATTTCTATATACAGACATACTGCACTGTTATTTTTGTATTTCTATTTTTTCCGTTACATGTTACCAACCAGCGACTACTTTTAAAGGGCGAGTTTTAAAAAAATATTTATTGTAGCGCTCCACACTTTTCTGGTGCGAAAGCGCCAGAATACCGGTATATATGTTTGCACTTTGTCACTTTGTGGAATAGGGGGTCACTCCAGGGGTGTTTTTTGAGCTGCTATCTTCTAAACCTTGCAGTACCATCACTACAGTTTGCAATATTCCAAACATAATTTTGTTAAAAAAATTTCGGAGCCATTATTTTTAGAAATATCTGGACAAATCTCCATTTCCCTGCTCCTCTGTATCAGTATCTACACTGGAGGCCCTGATCTGTCTGCTCATAATAAACACCAGATAAAAGGATGCAGTGGGTTCAGGACCTTGTGGGCCCAGTGGCCCCAGCACCCTCTAGATCTCCATTAGTTATACCAATTATACCACTGCCATTTGGCTTAGAAAGCCATCGGAAACCATAATGAGGTGCTAACATTTATTTTACATTAACAATTTGATTCCAGTCTAGGCATATCATATCATATATTAGCTTATTTCTATCCACAAATCATTTCATTGGTTAAGAAGGCGTAACATCTTGGTGTTCATAATCAGAATATTAATACTGCGTAGCATATGAATAAAGTGAAGACCCGTGTCATAAGGTATAGAAGCAGCATTCCCTTTAAGGTGAGTATTCCGTTCCAGAAGCCATTTAGTAAGGACCTAATACAGAATGGACCATTGTAGTTTCCAAGTTGGGATGAGCTTTTTTCAAAACTTGTAACATTATAACTAGTCACAGGCACGTCTTACTTGAACATATCTAAAAACTGTATATTGTGTTCAGTAATGATTCTCAAAAGGTATATAATGAGGCTTGTGAGCAGGCCTAGACTGTCCATCTGGTTACATCAAGCAGATGTCTGGTGGGCCGCTGGCTGGTAATAGCCCATATTTACCCTTACTGCTGCTCCAGTGTCAGAGTTGGTCAGATTTGGCTGTGAGAGTGTAAGAAAGTGGCTGCACATGGTCAGCCAGTGGCCACGTAAATGTAACTAAGCTCCTCATCAGATGCTCTCTCTCTTAATAAAGGTAGATTTATAAGTGTGAGAAGTTACAAGTAGGGTTAAGGATCGCTGAATGTATATATTCCTCCCAAGTGTCCATAGGAAAGTCCTGATTTTACAGTACTGCCCCAATGTGCCTCCAAATAGCCCTACAGTCACGCTTTTACTGAACTTTAAAATCAATTGAGCTCCCATTGTGATAGTATGTAGTAGTTGTTTAGTATTTTCAATAATGCCAAAAGCTTTTACAGCAACAGATCCCCTTTAATATTTACAGTTTATAGCCTCCATAAAGCATCCCCATTAAGAGGGGTCTGATAGTCTAAAGAAGCTTGTGATACCTTTCAATGGGCCACCATTCATAAATTAAAATATGAGTCATATAATATTTTTTTATTTCATTATCACTGTATTCAATAATATAATATGTTAAAACAGGCCGCTTTTTCTATTGGTAGAAAGCACAATCCCCTATTGTATTAATTACAGCACAACAGTCTTTTATAATAAAAAGATACGGGTTTATGTGAATTGTGAAGCCTGTAAATTGGGAGCCAGTGTGAAGGTAGAGGCTATGGAGGATTTATGGGTCCGAAATACCTTCCTTCCACAACTCTCACATAAACTTTGTCACAATATATATATATATATATATATATACATACATACATACATATATACATATCTTTAGCAGAAGCTCCAGAGCCGTAGCTCCGCATCTCCAATGTTTTGCAAAGTTTTGCACCAATTAAAATACTTAGGAACTCTCTGGGTTTTGCCTAGTAAAGAACTGCTTCCCTGAGCCACCACTGGAAAACGCTGGGTCACGGCATCAGTTTTGTAACACAAGCCACGATGTCAGCGGGAACGTCCACTGATGTCAGCGAGAACCCGTGTGAGAACCCGTGTGAGATCCCGTGTGAGGGGGGCTCTGGGTAGCCGGAGACAAAATGTACCCGGATATGCTGATTTCCTGCTTGTGAAAAGCAGTGAAAAAAATTCCCATTGGAATAAATGAGAGTGCATTTCCTAATGTCTCATTATACCCCTGAATAATTCGCCGAGCAGTAGGTATATCACTTCTCTGGAAATGTGTTATATAAAACAAGTAAACAAAAAATAACATACTATGATATGAAATAGTATAACACTATGAACTGGGGGTCTTAAAATGAAAACATATATAACGGGCTATTTTCACGTATCGTACTTTCAGAGTAACCTATTCTTATGATCTTTTGATCTGTATCATTACGCAGACAAAGCATGGAAGAACATAAAAAACCCTTTCTTCGTAAATTGTATGAGAACATGTCATATGATGATAGTTCTGTTCACAGCTTTCGTTTGAAGAAACAAGGCATAAATTCATTCCCCCGTTCCTCTAACATCTAAAAAGTGAGATCTTGAAAATGAAACTTGCTGGCTTTATTTATAACAAGGAGCATGAAGAACTATTAAGGCCTGGGGCTAGATTTGTAAGCTCAGTAAATAATTTTTTGTTACATAGAAAAAGTGTAAATTTAATTTTGTGGAAATGTGGTAATTTGCATCTTTTCATCAATCCACTCCTAGTAAAAATTCTTAGTCACAAGTTTTGAATTATAAATTATAGTTTGCAAAATCTGGAAGAAACGTTATAAACATGAGTTATTTGAGAGAAAATTGATCGAATTTTGTGTGTTTTGGGTGTTTGTGAAGCTGTTTTGTTTAGGAAACTTGGCATATCTACAATTTGGATTTCCAACAGACATGGTATTGATAAGCTATAAACAAACACATATACTCAGCGTTCAAGTGGATTGGTCACTTTTCCCAAAATCTGCATATAAAAGTTCAGTTCATTAACCCATATAACAGTGTTTACAGGTTAAAGAAAGCAATTCATTTGAAGAAAACATTTATTTGAAAACTTACCACACCTATTGCCCCAAAGATCCACCCAGTCTGCTAAAGCCACATAATTGGGATAATTTAGCTCTGCCTGTTTATTTTGGTGCAAATTATATAACACAAACATACCCAGATAACTTACACGACCAGACACACACACTAACATACCGAGACACACACACTAACATACCCAGACACACATACATGCTAACACACCCAAAGACACGTTTACACCCTTGATCTGTGCGCGGCTTCCTTGCTTCCTCAATTGCCGGCACACAGTGTTTGGGAATGCTGAATGTAGAGGTCTGAACCCACTGCCTGCACCTGTTGATTTCCAGGAACATGTACCGGGACAAGCTCCCAAATACCAGGACTCTCCCAAAATTGACATCTCGCAAAAGTTCATTGGCTGCGGGATGCGCACAGACAACCTCGGCTGCCAGCACTTCCGCTGGGGCTCCTATGGTAGAGCACCAGAAGGTCATGTGATGACCTGCTGCCAGCACTCCCTCTGGGGCTTCTATGATGGAGCGGATATTCTATGCCCACTGGCTGCCAGAGGGGAGGATCCAATTAGCCTCCCAAGCAAGCCCACCCCTAGCCTACCACCCCCCCACAAGCCAGACCACCCCTGCATATATTTCATATTTACACAATACTTGTATACTTGTGACTATCAGTGTGCCATTTGTTACATGGTCGCTTTATAAATATGTTGTATTCCTTTAAGGCTTAGTGCCCAGAAAAGGTGGCTCTGAGTATCAGTTTAAAGATCAGATTAGGGGTCTAGATATCACCATATCTCTGTTGTTGCTTAGAAATAGAATGCAAAACGCCTGTGAATTGTTCTGTAAGTGGTTTCCATGGCTACAAGAGGCATCCACTCCTACTCTTCTCTGATTTTCTAGTACCGTAGATGTAGAATAAGCATTGTGCGTTTTTTTAAATAGCTACACTGTATTAAACGTTTGTCAAAAATGATCAGTTAAAACAGTATTAGTGTAATTAGTATTTCTCGGGTTTGTGTTACTATCATAGCTAAAGGGACAGTCTAATGCCCCATACATTTGAAATGTTTGAATGCATGTATGTATATACATATATACATTCCCTAGAAAACACACATATATATATATTAGAAATGTCAGTGTTTTTGAAAGAAAGGCAAAGTTTGTCCGTTAAAAGAACATAGAATGGATCAGAAATACAGTGTAGATGTTGTTAATGTTGTAAATAACTATTGTTGCTGAAATGGCAGATTTTCATAGAATATATTTATAGGCGTACAGAGGCCCTTTCACTCCCATCACTCCTTTGTTCCAATGTCCTTTTGCAATTATGTTATATCTAGAATTGTCCTTGTTTTCACCCCAAACGTGTGTGTATATATATATATATATATATATATATATATGTAAGTTTGTGAGTCAGGCCTCTTGAATCTATGTATTGTAAGAAGCGCTGGGTAAATTGTTGGTGCAATATATAAATAAACAAAGGGTTACTAGATTGTGCTAACATGCAAAGTCTCCCCAGAGGGCACATTGGAATTGTACCATTCAATTGAATATGCGATTTAGAATTGGTTATGATATTATTTCCTCTTTTGATAAAAATAGGTCATCATTTAAATTTCAGTATGCACCATGCCAAATTCAACAATTATAGCAACCTTTTATCAGAGGGTAACTGGGACCAAAATGGGAACGGTAGTACATTTTTAAACAGATGGCAGTGTATTTATTGTTAACGCAAGGTTGTCTAGTAGTGATCTTCCAACCACTGTGTAACTTCCATAATGTTTTTCCATAATTGATTGTTACGCAATAATATTGAAATGTAGTGCAGCCTGTATTTGATACAATATGACAGTATTATAGTATGGTTGTAATATTTTAACAGTAAAAAACACATAAGGGGAGGTTGTCAACAATCATTATCCTTTTCATAGTGGTTTGAGGTCAATTCGCTTTTGAGGGCTCTTATTGATCATATTTTAATTTAGGGACAAATGCAATGTTTAAATAATTTTTTGCACTATTAAATCTCCTTTTATTGTGTTTTGATCTGTGCATATAAACCAATGATTTTGAGGCAGTCTCTCACACACACACAGATACTCAGACAGTCTCTCGTACACTCATACAGGTAGTCTCTCTCTCACATACACACAGACTCAGGAAGTCTCTCTCACACAGAGACTCAGGCAGTCTCTCACACACGCACACAGACTCGGGCAGTCTCTCACACATGCACACAGACTCATGCAGTCTTTTTCACACGCACACAGAGACTCAGACAGTCTCTCGTACACTCACACAGGTAGTCTCTCTCTCACACACACACAGACTCAGGCAGTCTCTATCATACAGAGACTCAGGCAGTCTCTCACACACGCACACAGACTTGGGCAGTCTCTCACACATACACAGAGACTCAGGCAGTCTCTCACACACGCACACAGAGACTCAGGCAGTCTCTCACACACGCACACAGAGACTCAGTGCCGCCCACGAAAGTTATTGAGTGGCGCCGGCTGACTCACTTCTATTTCGATCATCAGGGGTGGCATTTTAAGAAGCCGTCCCCGTTCATCCGAAATAGAATTGAGTCAGCTGGCCAGCGCGACTCAGTGACCTTCGTGGTCGGTGACAGCCCCGTTCAGTGAGGAGGGTGGGTGGAGCACAGACGTCCGCTGCTGCCGCAAAGGAGGATCCAAGTCCCCTGCAACGCCGCAGGGGATCTGGATCCTAAACCCAATTATAGGGGGAAGTTCAGCCTATAATAGGTCCGGTGCGAACAGGCTGAATCCCACCACTGGTCATATCCCAGAACACATGGCCGTGAAGCCACTTCAGTGAAGGAGAGAGATAGATAGTGAGAAAGGGTAGAGAAACATAAGGAGAAAGGGGAGAAATAGAAAATAGATAGATACAGAGAAACATATAGGGAAGAGATAGTTAAGAGGAGAAAAAAGGGGATAGATGGGTGGTCAAGTGCAATCAGGCTGCTGGGCAAGTCATGGGAATGCAATCTGGGTGCTGGGGAAGTCCTTTGGATGTAATTTGGGTGCTGGGCAAGTCCTGTAGATGCAATCTCGGTGCCAGGGCTGGCCTTTGGGGAGTGCGACCTGTGATCTATGGCAGCTATGTGGGTCAGTGAATACTAATGTGCATTTTTAAGTCAATTGCATTGTGGTAGTTTTTTTTTTAACATTGCTTATAACATAAAGGTTGAATGTGTTTATCTGCGATGAATCAATGTTCATATTCATAATTCAGCATTCTGATGGGCCAAGCTTTAATACTTTCTTCTGCATTATGGTGTAGTTGGTCCTTTTATATATATTTAAACTGACCCTTCATAATGTATAATTACTGGACACATGTTTATACCTACAAATACTTGGTGTAAACAACTGGGGAATCTTATACCAATAGCACATATACCGTATTTGCTCGATTATAACCCCTCTTCTTATATTCAAGGTTGTCTTCTAATCAGACCTCAAATAGAGGTCTGACTACAAGACTAAGATCCAGATCCCCCGCAGCGTTGCAGGGGACCCGGATCCTCCTCTCTGGCAGCATTTTCTGCTGCCTGCACTTCCTCTCGGGGCTTCTATGATGGAGTGCCGGCATCACATGACCTTCCAGGGTTCAATGGTTTTCTGGAGGCAGAGTGGCATATAGTGGGTTAAAAGGCATGTCAGGGAAGCAGAGTGGCATATATTGGTGTATAAGGCATATCTGGGAGGCAGAGTGGCAAATAGGGGGTTAAAAGGCATATTTGGGGCAGAGTGGTGTATATAAGGGTGTATAAGGCATATATGCGGGGCAGATGTGCATAACTGGGGCATATATAAGGGGGTATAAGGCATATATGGGGGCAGATGTGCATAACTGGGACAGAGTGGCACGTAAAAAGAAATCTAAACAATAAAACATTTTTTCAATCATAGTTTTTATTAAATATGTGGGGGGTCGTCTTATAATCAGGGTTGTCTTATAATTGAGCAAATACAGTAATTAAAAAGTGATATTAATTTAATGATGTGGTAGTTGGAGTTATGCTTTACAACCCTCAGTGTCAAAAAGTGAATAAATTGCTGGGTTTGGGGAAAATTGTTGTATTATAATTAAAGTAAAGTAATTAAAATAAGTAAAGTATATAAGGGGGTACTACACATGAAAGGATTTAATTACTGTAGTATACTACATTTTCTTGTCTTTGTTCACTAAAACACAATGTTATCTATTCAGAAGGTATGCAGAGTGTTCATGCGCAGGTTCAACAAGTTCATGCCAAAAAAACCTATTGTAAGTCGGTCACTAAGCAACTAGTTGAGTATTGATAAAAGAAAACCAGACTACCGCATGCTTCATACATACTCTATGTTACAGCTGGTGATGATCCTCATGTAGAAAGTGTCTAGGATAATAACAATACATTTAATTAATAATAGATCTTTAACCAAACAGCTGCACTACTACTATCCTTAATCTTTCATTAACCCTATAATTCTACGTTTAAGCTTATTTTCAGTTTTTGACCCACAGTCCCGAATTTTCAGGGACAGATCTTGAGACAGAGAATAGCTCTCTGCATGTACACTGCTATGCACTAGATGTATGTAGGGATGGTGTATATAAATAAATATATATATATATATATATATATACTGTAATGTACAGTATAGCAAGCCCTATGAAGGAGCAAGCCAGATGGCAGCACTAAGAATCTGTTGACAAAAGTATTGGGACACACGACCAACAGGGGCTTTTGTTGACATACCAAGCTCATCCAACCATGCCTTTATGGACCTTACTTTGTGCACTGGGCCACAGTCATGCTGGAATAGAAAAGGGCCTTCTCCAAACTGGTCCAACAAAATTGGAAGCATAGCATTCCAATTTGTCTTGGCATGCTGAACGGGGCCAACTACATATTAATGACAGAGGGTGGACCAACTATATATGAATGTCTATGTATGTAGAATGCAATGTCATAAAAGTCCCTGTTGGTGTAATGGTCAAGTGTCCCAATACTTTTGTCCATATATCGAATCAGGGATAGCCTCATACAGTCTTTAGTTGGTGCTGTCCTGCCTGAAGAAGTAAAAAACTGACCCGGAGACCCAGGGAAGAAGGCCGTCACCCTGGATTCCACATCAGACACAGAGAGTTGAAACATATGGCGGAGAAGCAGCTCAGGCAGTGCATGTATTTCGCTAGGTAGTAGTGTTATTGGAGCAAAGATGAGAGAAAAGTGAACAAAAAAGAAAGTACAAGGACCAAACGAAATATAAAGGGACAAAGGATAAAGGAGGGTCATCAAGTGGGAAATGCATTTAGGTATTCCAGTATTCTAGTGAACCCTTCTCATTATTTGTTTCTCCCTGCATTCCTATATTTCATGGGCCACCCCTAGCAGCTCCACTAATACTTATCAGTGAGTAGGTTTCAATGATATGGCATTCTGGGTAGTCATCAATCTCTAGTAGCTTTTTCTGTACATGTACTGTATAGCTGCTTTGTTTGTTAAGGTGGGAAAAAAGATTGTGAAACACAATTGAACAATTCTTTACATGTGATTTTCAAAAAGGCTATTTTGGGGTTTAGAAAGCAATTTGTAAATTTGTGAGGCTGGGAAAGGTGTCTACAACAGAATAAAACCGTTTTTTATCTTTATGGATAAAGATTATTTATTGATAAATTAGATTTATGCCATAAAATTTCATATTGGGTACTACAACATTTAAATTATACCAGCATTCTCACCACAAGGCGTTGGTGTAATTAGTGAATAAGCTGTGACATAAAGTCATGAATGCAGTGGTTTGGTAGGGGAGAGTTCTTGTAACAGGCTCTTTTGCAGCAGGGCACTGGGGGCTTGGTCGTCCAAGAGGGTGATCTGCCCACCCTGGTTTTGTAGCAGGGAATTGCTGTAGAGTGACCACATGCCCTGGATTGCCCAGGACTTTATGTCCCAGCTCCTGACAGCCTTAATCCCTGAATGAGAGCTCTGGGAGAAGGATGAATTCTCCATTCTCCTGATGGCTGAGAGTTGAGAAGAGTGTAAACTACAGCCAGCATCAGGTAACAAATCGACTGTGTATGATGTATGTGACTGCATTTGTTTGTGTGACTGTGCCTGTGTAATGTTATTCTCTGAAACTGCTCATGTCTGGTAATAGAGGGGTTAATTCTGTAAAACTGCTCATGTCTGGCAATACTGCTCATGACTTTGTGTAGTATATATATATATATATATATATATATATATATAACAGAAATAAAATGTGTACAAAAAATAGGAGAGAGCAAAACCTTTAAAGCATAAAAGGCATAAACATTCAGCAACATTCCTGGGATGCTGCTAGAATAATAATAACCAATAAGTACACAAAACAAAGCAAGAATTCAGAGCATACCCATACCATTCAAAAAATATCTATCTAAGACCAGGATGCGTGACTGCATGAGCAGCCATTATGGGGTGGTATTGACATCTCATCATGCTCTGCTAACAGTACCTTACCAAGAAACACGAACAATACATGCACAACCAACAGGCACCCATACTTTCAAGGCATTGCCTCTCCACAGTTCATGTTCCTCTTTCCTCCACTGGATGCATCTCTTTTCAAGATTAGAAAGTGTGCTGGTTATGAGTGAATATCATGTTTACAGTCGTAAAACGGCACAATAACGTCTATATAAACAAAATTTTATCAATATATCAAATTTTTTTTGATGTCTTCTAAAAAAAAACCCT
The DNA here is from genome assembly GCA_009364415.1 of Spea multiplicata. Lineage (NCBI taxonomy): Eukaryota > Metazoa > Chordata > Amphibia > Anura > Pelobatidae > Spea > Spea multiplicata. The sequence goes on along the minus strand of VKOC01000001.1, from coordinate 51,050,693 downwards.
ATCTTCTTACACAGAAATAGAGAGACACAGCATTTATTGGTAGTTAAACACCGTCTGGTTCGGCCATTTTGTTTGTTTTAAAACCTTAAACCCTGGCCTTGCTTATATTCAGGATGAGTTTTTGATAATGACTTACATGTTTAAATTCATGGTTTTTGACTGTGCCCTCTTAACAGACAATATCTGGTTGCTTGAAAAGTATATGACGTGAATTGTCTGTTTTTCTGGCAAAGTTAATCTTGCCCCAGAGGTCCATCTAGTGGTGCATCAAATGGAGGTCAGGCAGTTTAATGAGGTTCTTGTACGCAATAGAAGCACTCTCGTGCGTACTTAAGTGTCACTGCAGACGTATGCGCAAACAACAGATGACAGCTGCCATGTAAAGGACAGCTTTTTTTGAGTGAATAGATGTCTATTTAATGGGACAACATCTACAACACAAAAAAGTAGACTGTGGTCACCGGGTTTTTTGCTTTTGTGTTACATCTCTGAAAACAACATTACAGAACAGAATCCATAAGGTGTAGGCAATTAAATTGGTAATTCACCAAGTCTGACAAGGCTTATGAAATCAAAACCAAAAAATTGCAATAAAATAAAACATTAAAAACCAATATTTAATGATTGATAGAAAGTGTTTAAAGACCCGAGATATTGTAGTAGCACAATATATTATAGGACACAGTGGGGGTGATTTGGCAAGGTTCAAAACCATTAAAGAAACAGAGTCCAACAGTGATGGCAAAAAGTGAACCAGATGGTCCATAACTATAACATTAAAAGTGTAACGAATCTCTAATAGACATCTATCAGGAGTTTGCACTAAATAAAGGCACCCAAGAAGGACATGTATATGAGTTAACAATCACCATACTTGTTAAGGGTTTGGACATGTATCTAAAATGCTATCAATTGAAATGTTATACTGGAAGAATTGTGGTAATTATCTCCTTGCCTAAATACCTAGAAACCTCTTGTCAGAGAAGGTCATGAAAGGTTCATTTTTAGTTGCCCCTAATCTCTAAAGTAAGCTGTAGGACCTTTTCGACCAAGAACATTTTGCTAACTTTCGTTTTCGGCAAAAGTGGGACAACTAACATTGTTGATTTTTACGGCTATGTTAAGCTGCTAAAATAGGTTAAGCAATAAAGAAATTAACATGTCGGAGAATGTTAAAGAGAGAGAGAGCACAGAAAAAATAGATTTCATAAGAACATTTGGTGCTTTCATATGTTACTTTGGGGCCCCCTCCTCATTTTCAGACATTTATATACAAATGTTGTATCTAAAATGTTCTAATTGTATCTAAAATAATAAGAACTATTAATCTGGCCATTGTTGAGACTGTTGTAAAACCCCTGCTTTTTCTGAGGGTCTACAATGTTTTTTTTTGGTTAGATAAAATCTGTATAAAATGTAATTAGTATTCATTTAAAAATATTCAACTTAATGCTTCATTTAAAAGAGGAAAACATTTTTGATGATAATATCCCCTTAAACCACCATCTGGGAATCAGTTCATTAAATACCTAAATGTTTAAATGAAATGACATCATCGTAACTCTTTAAGATCCATTACAATGTCCCTAGCAATCATTCAAAGGGCTGGATGACTTTATGACTGGGATCTGTCTTATCACTCTTCCTGCAAAAAGGAAATAGAGCGGCGTTACAATGGCAGCTTTGATTGCTATATCGTAAAAATAGTTAGCATTAATGACACCTTTTAGATAATAATACCGATAGGCAGCTGCTTGTGTTTTGATAAGATAATGGCTTACAAGTTTACGGCTATTTGTTGGACCCCAGGTGTTGTATAAGGAATCATTTTTATGTGTTTTGAAGTGTGGGGCAAATCACACTTCATCAGCCAACATACAGTGTATGGAGTCCTAAACCGCTTAGTAACATCATTACTCGGCCGAGTTCACTGCCTTTCTTCAGTTTAACACATCTTCCAATGTTTGAAATGACTAAACTGCGACCTGTTTGTTTTAGGGAGTGCAGTAAGATCTTCGGCTGAGAGAATGGCTTCTAATATGACTTAGTAGCCATTGATAACTATTTTATATGAAGCCTGGGATACTCTCTGTCATGCAAGAAAAGAAAAGATGCTCGGGGCTTTTTGCCAAAGTGATGTTTGAAGTCCTTAGTGGACCCGGACTACCATTCTTTTCCTACCCTGCCTGCGTAGCCAAAAAAATGAGTCTTCAGAGACCGAGGCCACTGTGTCATTCCTGTGTAAAATGCCCAGCATTTTTAAAAATACATATCAGAAGAACATGTGCACAAAAACAAAAAAAGTGAATTCTGTAAATGTGGCTTTGAATTTAAAAATGTAGCAGAGTGCGACATTTGGAAGAGGAATCACATCATTTATTTAGAGAATTTAATTGATAAACACTGTAGAACACTGTGATATCCAGCAAACATTCTGAGCTCCTGGGGAAGAAAACAGAGATTTGGTCCCAAAAACAGAATGTACCTCCATAAGACGGATGCATGGGAATTTTGCTGATGCAAGAATCAGTTGAGTGTTTTTGTGACAATAATTAGTTTATTCTAAGTGGATACCAAAAACATAGTACCCTAAATCAGCACAATTCATGAAGCAGCGGAAGCAAGTCCCAGTGAAGAAGGTAGTATATGAGCCAGGAAAGAGCAGTGTCACGTATGCCATGGGCATTGAGTTTTGCATCATTGAATGCTGTGGAGGGAAACCTGATTGAAGAGACTCAAGCAGAGAGTTTGAAGAGAGGAAATTAGTTAATTGGTTATAAGTTAGTCATTCCAGCAGTTTGGATGGCAAGGGGAGAAGATAAGCTAGAAGGTAGATGGGGATGTGGGATCAAACAAAGGTTTCTTTAGGATGGGAGACATGTTGGCACGTTTAAATGTGGGTGGGAATATACCAGGGCAAAAAGACAGATTAAAGATATTGGTTAGGGTTGGGGTAAGGACACTAGAAAAAGATGGTAAGAGATGGGATGGTACAGGGTGGAGAGCACAGGTGATGAGGTGGGAGGATGAGAGGACCTCAGAAACTTCAGTTAGGGGTGACCAGACTGAAGCATATGGAAAACAGATGTTTAAGGTTATGGGAAAAGGTGGAGATTCATGAAATAAAAAAAAGTTTCTCAACTTGTTGCAAGCAACAAAATGTTACCTGCCGAGTTTTTTTCTGAAATTGTCAGATGAGATATTGCCTGTGTCCCTGTCACCAGAACAAAAATGTTGTTTTATGTTCGTCACTAGTTCAAGTAAATCTTAAATGTAACTATCATTATCGAAGGCAAGATAAAAGTCTTGCTCTGCATCGCCACACTATCTTGTTGCAACAGAGATTGACGTCTCTAAGGGCAGAGCTCTTCCACCAATCTATAAACAGGTATGATGGTGCAAATTTTGCCCCCATGGCCATGTCCCATCGTAGATAATGCAGTTGTGTTAGGAAGGTAAATACATGATGGTCTATGTCATAGTCAGAGGGTTATAGAAAGAATAGGATTTCTGATTAGTTTTTGCTAACTATAGGTGGAACAGCTTGGCTGGAATACGGACTAAACATATGAGGAATACACATTATGAGATAAACTCCTATCAACTTGACCACACTAACTGGATATATATCCATTCCTGAGGGTGTAGTGGGGTCCTACAGACAAACGATGTTTAGGATTTAAACTGTATAATTACTTCTTCCTGCACATAGACAGCAACAGAGAAGATACTTCGTAGGCATGTACACCCCCAAACATAATTATGGCCAAGTTCAGAGCAATGATAGCAGTTAAGATCTCGAGGCCACTTCTTATTCTGTGAATACTGGTGCTCGTAAGGATATAACAGACTTTTTTGGACTATTCTAACTCAACAACAAAAAAATAACATGAATTAATTAAAAACAAGTAAATAAAATTGTATTGCCAATTCACAAAATGGCAGTTTTTTAAATACATTTTCCAAGCATTTACTCATTAAAAGCTGCCCTTACTGCTTCCAAAAAATATGATGCTGACTGTTAAAAGGTATACCATATAGAAAACAAACATTATTTTTCTTTTAGCAGGTATCTTCAGCAGAACTGTGGCTGGGACCTATGAGACTAACGGTGGATCCCATCCAGGTACTGGCAATGTTTGAGACTGTAAATTTATGAAGACATGACACAGAAAGCAAATTTAAGACATCTGTATTTTATTCAACAAAAATTGTTTAGCAGACATTTTGGGGACCCCTGTGAGGAAACATCTTCCAAAAATACTCCGTTTGAAAAAATCAGTAAAAGCCCATGTACGGGCTTTGTCATTAAGGGGTTAATATGCCTTTATGATAGCTGGGTTCCCTTCATAGAAATAGCTTTTGGGACCTCAGATGTCTCCTTTTCAAATGGAATCATTAGGCCATATCCACATGTCTTGGTAGATGTAAGGACAATGTATAGAATTGTATTTGTTCAAGAGATAAGGTAATACCTTTTCTTGGGCCAAAACAGAAAAATAAGTTGAAGAAAAACCATTTGAGGTCACAAAAGCGTATCACTAAAGACTCCTTTGTAGAAATAAAAATGACCGTTTTCAGTTATCTGACACTATATTGATTAGTTAACTTCTTTGCATAATACACAGCAGAGGTGAAGAATGCATGAATGAAATTCTACAGACAGGGAAAACCATACATAATAAATAACTGATCGTTCAGTATTACCTCTGATCTTGTTATAACATACCATACGCTGTAGTATATGTCACTTATAAAATATACAGAGTCTCAGGGGCACGTCAGTTTAAGGACCAACACGCGCTCATTTATTTAGTCGAAAGAAGGCTTACATGTGAAAGACTAGAAGACAGTGGGAAATGTTGCACTCTGACGTCAGCGCTTGTCAGCGTGTATGCGTGTATGCGTATGTGTACTGTATTAGTGTCCCCAGTGCAGGGGACGCACTCTAAAGAGGTCACCAAGTCCAGGAATTTATTGATTCCACCACAATGCAGCGTTACCATGGCAATAAACATCAACAAAGCAAGGCCAGGGGGAATACTGGCATGTTTACAAGATCCGAGACTTAATGATTGTCATTAAATCAAAGGAAAATCATTCAACCTTTCCCATGGCAGGGTATTTGCAAGCTCACAAAATGCTGTGCATTTCATAATTTGTAGTTTTTTTCCCCGATGCGCTTTAAAGTCTTCTAGAGTTTTAGAAATAATACTTTACATACATTTAGATGTAGTGTAAAAATATTTCAGGAAAAACCAAAAGTGATAATACTTATATTGTCGCCCAAGTATATTTAGTTAAAGTCTTCTGATATATGCCATGGAAAAGTTTTCCATTGATTTATATTGTTATATCCACTCACTGATGTCCAGTTGCCTAACGGCAAACTTGTTTTGGATATTTTGCTAAGATACCAAATAGAAATTTTGTACACAAAGGAGATGAAGCCAGTCTGTTGCCTGTCTCAGGATTGTAAGCTTGCGAGCCGGGCTCTCTCCACCTACTGTATCGGTTTGTCTTAGTCTGTCAATTCTCGTCTTGTCAGACCCCTCCAATACTGTATATGTATTGTACGAAGTGCGTAAATTGTTGGCGCTATATAAATAAAAGATAATAATTTAAAAAATAAAGCTTACCAGTGTCTTACTCCAGTGCAAGATTTGAGATGTGATCTTTTAGTCTGTCATTCTTGCTGCTTAGTCAGGGCCTTTTCCCCAGACCTCAAATATACTCTAGCGAGCAGCTGTATAGTAAGTATAGTAAGTATAGTAAGGCGGATTTGGTATTTGGTTTGGGGACTTGTGGTTGCTCAGTTAGGGGTTCATGTATGTGGTCATCACTTGAAGGATGCTTTACACCAGACCCATTTAGTGATCATGACGGGGTTAGTAGCCATTCCAACTTATCGGTACTGGGATATCCGATCATTGATGTGAATGGAAAATGTGGAGTACGAGGTGCAAAAAAAAAATGGTAAAACCCCATATCTGTGGTAGATTAATTCTTAATTTTCTGTTAACATTTCTTTCCTGAATATATTACACTAGTAATAAAAGTACTGTAAATCCTATAAAATACAGAGGACTAAAATATTTGGCCCCTCTCTGCAGTGGAAAAAATATTAAAGAAAGGGGTCTTGGAGAAAAAAATGAAGGATCAGCATTGGCGAGTTTCTTCTCCAAGTAGATAGCTGCATTGTTTGGTTGTGTGCCCAATATACCCAAAATGTATTGAATTAACCAGCATGGTCCAAATTAATTTGCCATGAGATCAACACTGTCTTGTGTTTCCAGGTGCTGTTAGTATTTGCAAAAGAAGATAGCCAGAGTGATGGCTTTTGGTGGGCCTGTGACAGAGCCGGGTACAGATGTCATATCGCTCGGACAGCAGAATCAGCACTAGAATGTTTCCTGGATAAGCATCATGAAATAATTGTTATAGATCATAGGCATTCGAGATATCTCGATGCCGATGCTGTGTGCAGGTATGTAACGTACTGCTATGCAGAGGATAGAACGGCCTTTTTCTCACTTATGCATCTCCTCGCTACCCATCTCTGTACCCCTGCACTACCTTCTAAGGGAAACCATCTTCGAAGATAAAGAATAAACACCCCAAGATTTGTCTTTGAGGCAACAGGAAGCTTTTTTGGCAATCATGTATACCAATGATGGACTGAAATATTTACAACCTCTCACACCCTAACATAAGGAGTTCTAGTTTATATAGCTGGATTGGCAGAATTTTAAACTGTTCTGTTAAAATGTTCTGTTGACCTGTGAAAGAAAAGTACTAAATTAGGAAAAATAAAAGCAGAAAAATCAGGAACAATAATAGATAAAAACCAACAGACTAATTGTATAACATAGATCTTGAACCAATCTTTTCAGTGCCCTTCCACAGTGGGAGATTGAGGGTTAAGTTTCTATAATTTGATTTCTATATTCCAGAGTCCGCTTGCTAAAACCTCACATCTAACCAGGATTTTTCATTTTAACTTCCTCCCTGGAATTTTTGTTGGTTCACAAGACTGGTCCAGATTTATTGTAAATGTTGCCTACATCCAAATGTGTTAAATAATTTGACCTTCATTTTCTTTTAAACTGTGTTTGTAGCAGTTTTATATTAATATTGATATTCTATAGCGATGATTTTAATGGGGCAGAATTATTGACGTTCAGAATGTTTTGGACAATGAATCATCTCCCATGTAGACCATAGCTTATAAACATCAGCATTTGCATGAATTATATTTTTGGGATGTTTTGGGACACCCACTCTACATTTGTTTTACATGAATGATTCACGCTGATAATTTGATGTCTTGAAAACCAATACAGTTGGCTCCAAATCATTATTTTAGATACTGGAGGAGCGTATCAGTCTAGAATCCTGTGTGAGGAGTCACATGTCTCTATTTGTCTTTTTCTAGATCAATAAGAGCAACCAAACCAGCAGAGCACACTACAATATTAGCAGTAGTCCCACGGGTGTAAGTTGCTTTTAATTGTTCTCAATCACTACCTGTTTTTTGTTTTGGTTATTGTTCATATGCAGTTTTTTTCAGTCCATGTTATAATGTCAGATATTATAGTGACGCTATAAGTAGCTATTTATCTCATGTTGAAATGTGATAATGTGCCCACTTGACCGTCGCCATACATAGCAGAAATCGTTATTTTAAACCCATTCCATTTCACTTTAAGACCCAACCTGCTTTGGAAGTTCTTGAATTGTCTTTCGTATTATGTAAATCATTTCTCAGGATTAAACAACAGGTTAATATGATTGGTATTATTACATCTTATTCATAGAGCCAGCAGACTTTATGGCGTTTTTATAATGAAGGGCAAATACAACAGTAATGTTAAAATTAATATACTCGAAGACAAACCGGAGACACTGGAAGACAAAAAGAAATGCAAGAAACGAAAAGGAGTACTGTAGTTGTCTTGTTCTTTCTTTTTGCCATTTTTTCCCAGGGCTGAATTTACCCCTATAGTTAACCTTTATATCACTGTGAGCAGGCAGGGTAAATACTGAATAGGGCAGAAAACAAAATGGCATTTTGTTGTTTGGTTTGCTAACGTGCTTATTTATTTCATAAATACAAGGGATTAAGGAAGATTGAGGAGGGTAGCATATTAAGTAAAACTATATTTGCTTTCACTACAGAGCTTCAGGACAAGAAGAAACATCTGTCCTTCCACTTCTTCACACTGGATTCAACCGGGTAGGTGACGTCAGACTTTTTCCTTGTAAAGGATAAAAGCCTTTGTAGGATCTAGCATTCAGCTTTACCAGCGCTAGTTAGCATTTTTTCTGCAGGATAAATAGTTAATGAGTGACTGTCACCTTTTAGATTCACAGTCCTTGTATTCACAATGCCCAGTAGACTGGTGCCTATTGCCGCCAAACAAATAAATGCTCACACACAATTACGCATGCATACTTACACACACAATTACATGTGCATGCTCACACACACACACACGCAGTGTGCGAGCAGCTTTGGTTTCACCTCGGGGTCGGTACAAGGAGACAATCACAAAAGGTCACCTTGTAGTTATGCCAGTGGACATACCTGGAAACCTGTCACAAATCACCTGAAGTCTCTGTGCGATGTGCTGTTCCCTCGGGGCGCTGCAGCAATGAAATCTCCCTTCTATGTCTGAGCATCAACTGTCTACAATTACTGTGCCATTCACTACTTATTTCTGTGCCTTAAGGTTTTTGGTCAAATAGCTATGATTTATTTTTGTTTTCTAGTGTCATATGTATATAAAACATACTTATATGATTATGCATACTAATGTGTTTGTACAATTACTCAATACACATTATTTCTGTTTTTTTTTTTGTTTGTATTTTTTACAGAGATTTGTGGAAAACAGTAGTATGATTGCTTGCTATAATGAGCTAATCCAGATAGAGCACGGGGAGGTGCGTTCGCAATGCAAACTGCGGTAGGTAAAAACAATATTGGCTTCTCACGGCATAAAGCGCAATCATGAGATGTGTCAGTGGCCAACCATAGACCAGCAATGTACATAGCACTCGACATAATACCATGCTTTAGATTCAGACAAATCATGGTTCATGGAGTCCCAGAAAATTGTCACAAAACATTACAGTTTTAGCTCATGTCTATTCATTCTACTAATTTTTTTTTGGCACAGAAAAATATTTTCATTTTACCAGCTGAAACAAAATGATAAGTGCCAGATGTGGCCGTTGTACTTACATCACAAAAAGATATATGGTAGCATTTCATGAAAGAAATTTTAAAAAAAGATTTTAGTGTAACTATGCATTAATAGTAGCAGTGTTGCACTAATATTGAAAGTTTCAAGTGAGGACATGTGAGTTGTCTTTCAACTCACATGCCCTCGTCCGAAGCTCACAAGAGTCACTTGTGTATTACTTAATACGCACATTGTTTTGCAAATGTTAAAATGTAAGGACATGTGACTGAAATTTCTTCTGGTCAATATCGACTGTCAACTTGACTGCTTAGTGAATAGACCCAATTGTTAAGATAACTAAACTATTCGTTTATTACAGGGCCTGCAATTCAATATTCACAGCTTTAGATAACTGTCAAGAAGCCATAGAAATAACAAGTGAAGATCACATAATACAGGTACATTTGTCATAATAGATATATTTGTTTCAGTTTCTAAAGTTTATTAGTTTAAAATCTCTCTCTCTTACATATTCCTTGGGGGCAATAATATCTGGTAGATGTGCATTATATAGAATGGTATGAAGGTGTTTCAATGGAAATAGATTATTTAATCCTTCACATAATTAACAAATCCCTGTACACAGTGCCGCCCCCCACAGTCAAACTGGGGGGGGGGGGGCGGCAAATTAATAATTTCCACCATTAAATCATACCACTGAAAAATTAAATTATATATATATATATATTATATATATATAAAGTAATGTGCTATGGAATGATACTTTGCTAATGGACTAACATAATACGTGGTCATTCAACATGGGAAGCCTGAAGCCACAATTTAGTATGACTAATCGTTGAAATAAATATTATAGAGTAAATAACACAATACCTTAACTTTTCCACTAATTGATTTCAGGGCCTTTTGTCCCCTGAAGTCACTACAACTTCAGGAGGGCATTTTATCTCTGGATAAATATAAATTAAATAATTGCTATTTTAAGTTAAGTGCCAGGAAACAGATGACCAAACACACACCAACGCAGGCTCTGTCACACAGACACCAAGACACACACACCAGGACAGTCTCTGTCACACCGACACCCAGACACACACACCAGGAGTCGCTACTGCCACATCCACACACACACACCAGGACAGGCTCTGCCCACACTTGCACACCCAAACACACCACCAGATGAGAAAGCTCTGCCACACCAACACACACCCCCCAGGACAGGCTCTGCTACACTGATAACCAGAAACACACAAACAGCAGGACACAATCTACATCACTGACATCTACATCAGGATGGATTTTTCACACTGCATTGTTGTTTATACCCCTTAGTGTTTTTGCCCCTTGTGTATTGATGCCCCAGCCAGCACCCTTTTAGTATATCTCTTTGAAGTAAAGACTATGATTGAAACATGATTTCAATATTACAGCTGAACTGGCAGTTTTGTTAATATTATACCCTGCTGCCGATATATATCAATATTAGATACTGCTGCTGATATATATATATATATATTAGCCCCTGCTGCCCATATATATATTAATATTAGCCCCAGTTGCCGATAGCAGGTATAGATCAACACATTAACACACAAACCCAGCTTTGCATGTATAGATCAATTGAAATTCACATGTGATCTCAGCACTGAAGTTATATATAAAATAAACAGAATCAGACATACAGATCCTGTATTTGCAGGTATACAATAATATATGAAACGTAGCATTGCAGGTATAGATCAAATACATACATGGAAACAGCATTGCAGGTATTAATCAACTGAACAAGACATACAAACCCTGTATTTGCAGGTATACATAAATAATGTATGGAAACATAGCATAGCAAATATGGATCTACAGAATAACACACCAACCCAGCTTTTCAGGTATAGATCAGTTGGAATTCACACATGGCATTAAAGGTATATTTAAAAACCCTAATATTAAGGATAGATCAGCAGGTCGGACACCCCGAAGGCAGCCTGGCATCCACACTGCCCCACATAGAACCTGACCAGACCCAGAATACACACACATACAGATTTGCCATCTTTGTCCAATAGCCCAGCAGCAAGTCAACTTTGTCTCACAAGCCAGGCTTGCATTTTGTCCCCAAGGCTCACTCCTGCTAGATGCATCTTTGGCCCTTCCACATATTAATTATCTATGATAACACATACTAATAATATGCTCTTCCTCTATTGACAATTCATCCACAGCTTAACATCATGCTCTTCCTCATTCAGCATTTATCACATTAACTCATGCTCTTCCTCATTCAGACATTCTTCACATAATAACTATGCTCTCCCTCATTAGAAATTCCATGCCACTATTACTCATCTCTCCTATTCACAGAAATTCATATCCACATATTAACTCCTCTTCCCCTCATTCAACAATTTATCACAAAAAAAAAAAAAAAATATTAGCGTCATATCTCCGTCTTCAGACAATTCACCCACATATTAACTACTGTTCTCCTATTAAGACAATTCACCCACATGTTTAACTCATGTTACTCCTTCAATTCAGCACAACGTCATCCACATATTAACTCAATGCTCTTCCCTCATTCAGACAATTCATCACAATTAAATTTATGCTCTCCCCTCATTCAGACAATTCATCCACATATTAACTCATGCTCTTCCTTATTCAGAAAATTCATCCACATTCATCCCTCCCTTATCACTGTCTACCCCTTCTCCGGAGACTGAGGGGGCCGAGCAGTTGCTAGGCACCCCTCTCTCTGCTCCACGTCAAACTTAAAGTCCCATTGCGGGACTGGCCTGGGCAATCAATTGGGTGGTTCCAAATTCGGCGGGGGGCAAAAGGGGGGGGACAAGGTATAACCTGGGGGGCCCCCCTTGCCCCCTGTAACGACGCCACTGCCTGTAAATGTTATTATTTCTTAAATAATAAAAATAATTCAAATATAATGAATATTAACCTGTACCCCAATATGCAAATGTTCTACTATGTGACACATTTCATCGTGGATACAGATGATTTCGAATAGTTTATCCCATGATCTACTGGTCATTGCCCATCTATTACGCATGTACTTTATCTGGTGGTCCCAGATAAAGGCAATAACTAGGGTGGCCAATTTTCTTTTACATGAGCTAGGTTTAAAGATTTAGAAGTACCCCATGCCAAGTGATAGAAACTATACCTAAGCTATATAGAACATGATACGTATGATCACACGTTTGTTCCAAGATAAAATACATCATAGCGATATAAAGAATTTGAAGAATATAAAGAATTTGTAATTCACCCTCCAACACCTTGTGAGGGTCCACTTACACACAGTGGCAGGCAGCTTCACTACACGAGCGTTGTGCAACCTGACATATACAGAAGCATGTAGCATTCACAACATGGTTTTACTATTTATTTTTATACAGGCTTTGCATTAGAACTTTACAGGCCAACACCTGCCAGATGTTATTACTAAAATAAGATAAAAAAAAACTTTTCAAAAATTCCATTCGTAGATTTTATTTTATTTCAACCAAACACCCAGACTCATTATCACACTGTGGTAAACTATAGAGCAGTTCAGTCTTAATCACCCGTTCTGACGGATAAACGTCTATATTTTTGTAGGAAACTCCCTTTTAACATAAATACTGGTAGTTAAATTAATAATGTTGAATAATCCATCTAGAAATTAAAAATACACACTGTGAATATATTATGCTTTATTATACAATGCCATGCTAAAAACCCTTTCTCTGTTTGATGTTTGATAACTACAAGCGTTCTAAGTACTTGTAACTTGTCAGTATATTAATCCAGCCTTTGAACGGATGATGGGATATCACAGGGACGAACTAGTCGGTAAAGAGCTCACAGAGTTGCCAAAAAGTGACAAGAACCGGGCAGATTTGTTGGACACAATCAACACGTGTATCAAAAAGGGAAAGGTGAGAACTATGGGTATATCCCACAAATTTAGATATATACGTTGTATTATATACATATATTCACCTTTTCAAAGCACTGTGATTTACAAGTTTCTAATCATCACCATTCGGAAATCATCTGCCACTCAATGCACTCTATATCACAGAATAAATTGTTACATTTCTCACCGTGTCCTTCTGAGAGGTTCAAAATAGAATAAGTATTTAATCATATAAAATTAATCTCTATTAGATACAGGATAATCTGTGATTTAAGAAATTATTGAATTTATTCAGAAATCATTTCATTATTACCAGGAACACCAAAATATAATAAATAATAATTAATAACTGAAATGTCAAAAAGTGCACCATTGTTTGTATATGTGCCCCATGGATTTTTTTATACTTTGATTTACTTATTTCTATTTGCATAAAGATAAGCATAAAGGAAATCAACTTTGACCATTACTCATTCATTACTCATTCATTATTTATTCATATTTTTGGGGAACACTTAATTGTCATGTGAAGGAATGCAGGCACTCATAGGTTGTTGCAGTAGAAACTGGAAATGTTTCTAAATTATGTAGTTTTTCTTTTACGTGATTAAAAACAGAGAACAGGATAAAATGAGACAGCACCCTTAATAGAGCATTCAGAGTAAATACAGAAAGCATTCAAAATATAGATCGGTATCACAGAGGAATTAAACAAATGTAATATATTATTGTTATTTCTAATACTTGGGTGTTTTTTCTTATTTAACCAATTTGGGTTTTCCACTGCTTTTTTCTTTCCTCTTTTTATTGTCCACAGGAGTGGCAAGGGATTTATTATGCAAGAAGGAAATCAGGAGACAGCATCCAGCAACATGTGAAAGTAACCCCAGTAATTGGGCAAGGGGGGTGAGTACAAGAAGTCTTATTAATGCTGTAAAAAAATTCTGGATCGTGTCAGGTGATGTGTACTTGTTCACATGCCGGTAGATTATGATGTACACTTTATGAATAAAAGGATTGGGACACCTGACCATTACACCAACAGGGACTTGTATGACATCACATTCTGAATAAATAGACATTATTATGTAGTTGGTCCCCCCTTTGCCGCTATAACAGCTTCAACTTTTCTGGGAAGGTTTTCTACAAGATTTTGGAGTGTTTTTGTGGGAATTTTTGCTCTGTGTGGCCAGTCAAGTTCTTCTACACCAAACCCAGCCAACCATGTCCTTATGGGCCTTGCTTTGTGCACCGGGAAACAGTGCACTGTTCCCACAAAGTTTGAAGCATCGCATTGTCCAACTACATTTTAATGTCTATGTATGTAGAAACTGTTCCCCCCAAACTGTTCCCATAAAGTTGGAAGCATATCATTGTCCAAAATGTTTTGGCATGCTAAAGGGGACAAATAATGTGTAAAACATGCGAGCATTGCGGAATTTATGTAAATGTGTAGTCTTAGAACAGCTCTGGATGACTAACAACTGTATATTTATGTTACTAGGAAAATTAGACATTTTGTGTCTACCAAGAAGCTGTGCATTTCCAGTGACAACAACAAACAGGTGCTCTTTTTATTCATGTTTTCGTGCTTATTTATATATAAACAATATGTTTGGTTTTGCTACAGTTTTATTGATTTGCTATCTACCCAGTATCTATCATTACTCAACCTCCAAATAGTTGGCATCAGAGGTTGGAGCAGCTCCCCAGACTCTGCTCTTGTGTCATTAAGGTGTGTAGTGTGAAGCTGTTACCTCGCTGCAGCATTAGTTAACTTGCACAACTCCCTTTCATTCTATTTTTTAAAGGAACATTTCTGCCCGCGAAATTGTATTGGTATTTTTTCAATTTTCTAAAATTTAGACATCTTAACATATGCAGAATTATAATGTAATTGTTCTCTTTATCACTAGATCTACAAGGTAAATCGAGATGAGAAAAGCTCTGGAGAGAACACGCTAACAGGTTGTCTACTTCCATATGTGTTTCTAAATTGAAAGAAAAGGTTATTTATAAATTGTGCTTAAAATAATGGAATGTAATACTTAAAAGCAAAATATGACTAGCGGTAAAAATCCAGTCACACATTACAGTTGAACATACACAGGAGCAGTCAGGGGGTTAAAAAAGGTAACTGGAAAGGTATAAAGAAGACACCAGGCAAGGTATAGACGGCAAGGGTGGTAGGAAGGAAGTAGGAGAGAAAGAGGCTAAGGGAGTTAGAGAGGGAGGGACTGAGTATGTATGTGTGTATTTATGTTAGTCTGTAAGTATTAACTGTCTCTGTGTGAGCATGACTGCGTATATGTGTGTTAGAGGGAGTTTGTGTTAGGATGAGTATGTGTGTGTTAGAGGGAGTGTGTGTTATGATGAGTGTATGTGTAAGTGTGCATATGTTAGCGTGTGTGATATGTTAGTGTGTGTTAGCATGAGTATGTATGTATAAGTGTGTGTGTTAGAATGATTGTGTATGGAAATGTGTGTGTTGGAGGGAATGTGTGTTAGCGTGAGCATGTAAGTGTGTGTTAGCGTGAGTGTGTGTATGTGTGCCAGTGTGTGTTAGTTTCCAGGGCATAGACAATGGGTCCATGAGACTATTTGTTTTTGTCTGCCCCCTATGCCAGAAGGTGACAGTCCCCTGAAGTAGAAAACAAGAAATAGGGTCATTCTAATTTTTGTGGTATTGAAACAATTGGAGGGTCCTACAGCAGACAATCTTGTTATACTCCAGTATTATAAAATATGCTAAGGTTTGACTTTGTTTTATAAAAAAAAGACTGTTCCCTATCTAACCTAAATATATAGGTTAATAAAATATAATTCCAATCATCTGATCTGCTGTAAAGGGAGACAGCAGGCTGTAAACTGAGCAAAACATATTACCTATATATTAAAAAAGTAGCTACACACCACGAAACGAATAAGCTCTGAATAGAGACTTCACTAGTAAAATCAAAGTAAAGTCCAGATAGCAGAAGCCCTTTCTATACAACCTTTGTAAGCATGAGCCCTGACACGCGTTTCCCTGCTTCCTCATGTGGCTTCGTCAGGTACCATGTGAGGAAGCATGGAAACATGCCTCAGGGCTCACATTTACAAAGATTATATAGAGAAGGCTAATATTCTTATTAGGGCACACTAGAGTATGTATGTGTATATATATATATATATATATATATATATATATATGAAATGGATTAGTCCAGTAGACACAATGTCAAAAAATAGAGTATTGCAGAGTATGCAGTGATATATATATATATATATATGTACTATACTATATACCTTAATGATACTAGTGGAGTCTATATTCAGACTTTATTAATTAAGTGGTGTAGTTGCTTTGTAAATATATAATGGTTATGTTTACTCAGTTTACAGGCTCCCTATATTGCAGATCAGGGTGCTTTTAGATGATTTTGAATAAATGTTATATTTTATTAAACAATTTATTTAGGCAATTTTATATATTTATAGTTACTTAGGTTTCAATACTTATGATCTCCATTGAAATTCATTAACAGGACACCTTTGTTGAGAAATGCTTTAAATTTGTTTTATAATAATTGGTATCGCCTTTTAAAAAAATGTCTAGCTTTTTTTTTAACATGACTTTTAGTTACATTTGTTATTTACTTTCCAACATCACAACATGAAGTGTAATTTTGGATTCAATTTTTATAAAGTGTTAAAATATTTATAGGACTCATACACATATACACAAATATGTATCTAAGTACAGTATACATATCAATATTGTGTATATATCTGGTTATGTATAATAGCTTTTGTGTAGTACCCTTTTGCAACCTTTTTTTACATCACTAAGATCTGGTAAATCATATTAAGTGTGTAATAATGGTGAAGTTTATTTCCAAGAACTGCTTAAAGCAAAACCAGGGTCAATGAACATTTCAGGTATTCCATTAGAAATAGAGTCTGATATACTGAGCTTGTTTGACGATAATACAGGATCGTTTAATGGAAGATGGTCAGTGGCTGATGGATTTGCTGCCCCTTTTTTCTGTATTAGCTAATGTTCCTTTGCATTTATCTTTCAGAATCCCACTCATTCAGACATAAAAATAGACGGAAAGAGTCTGTAGATGTACGGTCTATCACATCCCGAAGTAGTGATGGTAAGAATACTCAGATGAATTCTAAAGACCGCATTTACTAAATGTATATATTTGCATTAAAAGCATGGGAAGACCACTTCAACTTTGTGAATGAATCGGACACATAATCCATTAAGAGCAACTGACTATGGGTTTAGAAGATGAGTAAGGGTGGTCCAGTGGAGCTCATCATAGGACAACCTGTGACATTCCACAAAATGTATCAGTGACATTGGTGCACTTTAGAAAGGGTCAGAAATGTCAATCAAGTGGTTCCATGTTGCAGCTACTGTGTGGTGCCATTCTATTGCCTGAAGGTATGGAGGAATGTAAATCCTGCTAAAAAAGACCCTGCTCAGTCCATAAATTGTGAATGTCATTTCATCTGCTAAATATGCCTGGTCACTCAGCACTTCTTGAAGGAGAAAGCCACTTAAAAAAGTAATTTAAAATGCATAGTGAATTCTAGGAATGTTTCATCCCAACTCAGCATTTATGGAAAGAACCCAATAGACCTTGTTCTCTGGGCAATGTAATGTTATTTTCACAGTAGTTTACGAAATCTCTGAAGACGCAGGTCTACCTCTTACTGTGTAAATATTGGGCAACACAGAATTATTGGTTGTTGATTGTTGACTATTGATTGTGTCCCAAACCCACCAAGTGCAAAATGAATTGTACTTTCAATATGGAGAAGATGGTTCTCTGATTGGAGACAACATTTTCAGAAATAACCCTGTCTATGGCAAGAATAAGTTGGGTTTTCCTTTTCTCTATACAGCACCAAGTTTACAAAATCACAGGTATTCATCTATGGCTCGAATCCACACCATGACAATAGAAGCTCCGATTACAAAGGTAATTAATCCTAGCACTTTTATTTTTCAAAATGAGAATCACTTATAATAACCCCACTGTATGTAAACAGCTGACCAAGGCTACTTTGAAGGATACAATGTTTGTGCACATTATATACACGTGTTGGTACTTTTGTCCAAAGGATGCACGTTACCCCTTCCAATGTAAAATATACCATAGCTCAGTGCCCAACACTAACACACAAACTACTAATCTACACGGTAATGGTTTTCATGAGTTACTCAAAATTATGTTGTGCAAAAAATTTTCATCATGCTGAATTAGCCATTGTTGTCCATAACCATGTTACAAATCTTCGTCAAAATGCCAGACACCAGTTATTACAACCTATGTGCATGCTGATTACAACATGCTTTGGCGTGAGCAGATATTTGCTCTTCATTTCTGTTCTGTGACTGATGGTTCTAAAGTAAATAAACGCTAAGTTTAACTTCAATGCATGGATCTGTTTGTGCAGCCTGTTCCTACATGTTGATATAGAGCCAGTAGTAACTTATTGGCTTCTATAAAATAAGATTTCCTTATGACACTTGCAACTTATTACACAGCAACATCTGCAGAACAGAGAGAATTATATTCTCTATAGTAAACTCTCACGCTGCCTTGCATAGTGTAATCATTACCATTTACAGATGGTGCGGTTATAACCATTCTTGCCATAGATTATAAACTCATGGGCAGGTTTCTCAACTCCTGTTGTGTCTGTATGAGTAATATATGTATTCTACAGCACTATGCAATATGTTACTATATTATAGAATAATAATAAATAACAATAATATCTGGAGCTCAAGGAGGTTAATTGACATGACTAAAGACAAGTGCTCAATATAATCTCACACTCCTGCATGTATATAAATATTTATGATTTTTTTTATACATTTTTTCCCTTCTCAAGGTCATTAATATAATAAATGCAGCCCAAGAGAGCAGTCCTGTCACTGTAGCAGAGGCGTTGGACAGAGTTTTGGAAATCCTACGCACAACAGAACTCTATTCTCCTCAGTTGGGTACCAAAGATGAAGATCCTCACACCAGTGATCTTGTAGGAGGTCTAATGACTGTGAGTTAAAGGGATGGTATAGCTTGATAAAAATAACTGCCCCTCAACCCAAAGTTCAAAAATACGGGCAAATTGTGTAGCATGTAAGGGGAGCATTTTGAAAAATGTATGCATGTGGGGTATTATTTTTATCAGTGGCACCTAAGAAATCCTAAGTAAAACTGCAAAAAAAATTCATTTTTTTTCTTCTACTTTTTCACATATTATTTATACTAAATGACCAACGATACAAAAAAGTCCTACAAAGAGAAAGCCGTATCTGCCCTTGAAAACACAGTATATAATTTGTGTGGGAACACTAAACATGGAAAAGGAGAATAACGGTTGAACAAAGACATAGTGAAAATGGTAAACCAGCTTCGATTACCAAACAGAATATAAGCCCTGGTCACAAAGGGGTTAAAGGAGCTATCTAGTCACCTAAACATTGGCCATGCCCCACCACCCACCTCCTAGTACAATATTAGCTATTGATTGAACAGAAATTACTTTTGTGATTCATTTAAATGTTTTTTGTTTTTTTTATTTTGCTTTTAATTTCCAGGACGGCTTACGAAGGCTTTCAGGAAATGAATATGTTTTTTCCAAAAGTAAGTTTTATATGAATTAATATTGTTAGTTATTTTGGGGATCATGGAAGATATTTTTTTTTTGCTAGTAGTCCAAAGATAGCTAACCAATGGCAATTGTTACAATTATACTGATTAAAAGTCAAACAGTACATATTATTAGTATTTTTATACAGAAGTTTCATTTTAACTATCCCATAACCAAACATCAAGCATACGCAGTGCCGTAGCAGTAGGTAGTTGCTTCATATGCATTAACGTAAAGTGCTATTCTGGTGTAAATGAGCTTTTCCGGTAATGTAAACTATATTTTTTCATATTCTAGACATCTATCACAGCCATAGCCACCTTCCAGTGCCAGTAACTATTAATGATGTGCCACCTCGTATAGCACAAGTACTGGAAAATGAAGACTCCTGGGATTTTAACATATTTGATTTGGAAACTGTTACAAATAAAAGGTACGTTTATCTCCCATGTTTGCTATAAATTAGTTTATGCAGAGATGTCTTAAGTACACAAATTGTTTCAGAACCTGAAAGATGTCCTACCTCTGTGACCTAGAGTAGGATGCGACCACAAGGAAGCCGTATACAGGCCTCAGCTATTTAAAATAGTAAATACAATTCTGAAAAATAAATTTGAAGTTAACTTTTTTTTTTTTTAATAAAGTGGAGAATTGTATCAATACCCCAAACAAGTTCATTCCTAGATTCAATTTCATCATGAGATTAAATAAAAAAGCAAGCAGGATAATTGCAAGAATTGAGCCTTCTCTTTCTTTTATATATTAATTAAGAATACTATAATAAAATAATAAGAAATAATACCTGGAATATTTTGTAGAACACACAATTTTGCTAATTATTCACTTACAATAGTTATTTAATAACACAAATAGCTAGAAGGACCGGATTTTACAATAAGAAGCGGAAACCCTACCTGTGTGTTATACGCCGATAAATCCTAGAGCTGCACAATTTGCAGCCGCGTCTCCCTCACTTCCGGTCCAGGCGGAGGTGAAACCAAATTTAAAAAAATAATACAGAAAACCATGTGTACTTTCCAACAGTATTTATTCACTTATACCTAATCCCATGTTGATCCATATTACTTGTGATTCATTTATCTTTGTTATAAGGGAATGTGATTCTTAGAACACATCATAAACAGACATACTTATGACCCATACAATATATGGACAAAAGTATTGGGACATTTGCCTATCACAGCGATAGGTGGGGTTGAGGTCAGAGCTCTGTGCAGGTCAATCAAGTTCTTCCATACAAAACTCATCCATCATGTCTTTATGGACCTTGCGTGTGCACTGGGACACAGTCATGCTGGAATAGAAAAGAGCCTTCCCCAAACGGTTCCCACAAAGTTGAAAGCATAGCATTGTCCAAAATGTCTTGGTATGCTGAAGCATTAAGATTTTCCCTCAATGGGCCTAGTCCAAACCATGACTTCAATAGTGGTGCACAAAGCAAGGTCCATAAAGACATGGTCGGATGAGTCTGGTGTGGAAGAACTTGACCGGCCGCACAGTGCCCTGACCTCAACCCCATCAAACACATTTGGGATGAACTGGAACAGAGATTGCAAGCCAGACCTTCTTGTCCAACATCAATGCCTGTCCTCACAAACGCTCTACTGGATGAATGCGCAACAATGTTCACAGACACACTCCAAATAATGTGGATATACATTACACACAGATACGTGTACATTAAACACTTATCTGCTGAATGCACAACCTGTGAAAGAGACAAATTACTTTTTACCCTCACTTTCATATGTATTAATTACAATGGCTTCCTACAATCATACAACTAGATGTTGGAAAGACAAGGTCACTTTAAATTCTAAACCAGTGTTCCAACAGGGATTTCGGCTTAAAGCAGATTTGTCACTTTTCGCATGTAACACACATATATATAGGGGTTTAGTACATTAAATAAACTTATGAAAGTGTTCCTAAGGATTAAAAAGAACAATATCTCCAGAAGAATTACACAAAACACACAAGTTATAGTTAGTTTCTATTAATGAATGCACTTATGCTAAAAGCTGTGATGGCAACAATTCCTTTTAAATAGCTTAGAGCATGCAAAGAGATAGTTATACTAAAGGGAGAAGTTAACAGATACATTGAAAGACAAAATTGCCATGTTTTAGCATAAATCAATGCTTCACTATTGAAGAGCAGTGATAAAAATTGGCAATGAACATATTTCTGAATGTAGAAGAATAATCCATGTTTTTTTTTGCAGGCCGTTAGTCCATCTTGGATTAAAAATATTCACCTGTTTTGGAGTGTGTGAATTTTTGAATTGCTCGGAAAGCACTCTCCGCTCATGGCTGCAAGTGATTGAATTTAACTATCACTCAACCAACTCTTACCACAACTCGACCCACGCAGCTGACGTCCTGCACGCCACTGCGTTTTTTCTTCAAAAGGAGAGTGTTAAGGTATTTTATTTGTTTGTCATGTAAAAGGCCGTTTGAGTGTATGATTTGTCACATTAGTCGAAAGTTTCCAAAATGATCTATGCTTATACTGTTAATAGTATGCCTTGACATATATCTGCGTTGAACGGATTAACCAGAGGCACCCAGGACACCATTACAGTACCGGTACGAAAACCCTCCTCCATTCTCCAACTGGTAGATGAGCAGCATATTGGCTAAATGAGTTCAATATAACATTATTCATGTGAAGTTGAAGTCATATGAACAGCTATTTGTCTCATTATTCTCTCTATTAAGTTACCTCTTCAGTGATGTTGATTGGATAGGGTCTGGAGAAGAGGAAACTTTAGGACAGTAAATTGATCAGATAATGCTGGCCCTGCCGCTCTGAGACGTAGCTCTTAATTTCTCCAAAGTAAACTTTTGAGCTAAAAACCCAACAATTGCCCAACAAGCAGCACAAGCTATAGGTAGTTGAAATAATTGAATCCTGATGTGAGGGAATCCTAATGCATGGGACCATCATATCCTGAAGTTAAGACAAGACCAAGGACTGATTATGGAGTCTTTACATCAGGAAAATGGTCAGTGTTTCTTTGGCCATGCTTTCTCTGACATACCTCAACTGACTTAGTTCTAAGCTTTGTTGATCGATTGGTAGAGTAATTTTCTTGTTGGGAGTTTTAAGAGGGTTAAATAATCTGAATAATGTGCTTTTCTCAGGGAAGTCTTGACCAGCTGGATAAGGTAGCATCGCTTATAGCTGCCACCGTCCATGACATAGATCATCCTGGTCGAACCAACTCATTCCTTTGCAATGCTGGCAGTGAATTGGCCGTACTGTACAATGACACGGCCGTCTTGGAAAGTCACCATGCTGCGCTGGCCTTTCAGCTGACAGCAAAAGACAACAAATGCAACATCTTTAAGAACATGGACCGGTACGTCAAATTAATAATAATTCACTGATATATATTTACAGTTATAGCTGCTTAAAGGTATATAGTGATGTTGGGCAAAATATAATGTACATAAAATACTTTAAAGTGTGTCTGCTTTGAACACAAATTATTTTTATTTTATTATGGTATAAATGTATTGAATCATTTCTGTGCGCCTTATTGCAGTAGCCCTTGCCCTTTTCCCAGCCGTGTACATTTTTAGGGCATTTTTGAGAATACCCTTGTTACTTTAAACAGACATAAATGGTGGGAAGCCCAAAGTATGCCTGTGAGAGCATAGCAGGAGCAGTTACCCATTCCCCTACTTTAAGTCTTTCCCATAACAGATTTGTTCTCATTTTGACCCTCCTATAAGGGTACAATGTGTACCTTCCACTTATTTGGAAATGTGTATGTGATCATTTTTACTGATTGTGCTAAACCATGGTGCTTCACAGTAATCATGTGTGTTTTCTTCATTAGGACTCAGTATCGAGCCCTCCGCCAAGCCATTATTGACATGGTTCTAGCAACTGAAATGACCAAGCACTTCGAGCATGTGAACAAATTTGTGAACAGCATCAACAAACCCATTGCAGGAGAAGACAGCAACTCCATTGTAAGAAAACAAGGTGTTGGTTATTTAATTATTGAATCGTTGTTAGGTGAGGAATCACTTTATACATTTATGGTGTTTTTTACTGAATATATTACAGAGTGAGGGCAGCGACTGTGAATTTCCCACCAGTATACGAAATTCCCCGGAAAACCGCATTCTCATCAGACGTATGCTGATTAAGTGTGCTGATGTGGCCAATCCCTGTCGCCCTTTGGATCTGTGCATTGAATGGGCTGGGAGGATCTCGGAGGAGTATTTTGCTCAGGTACCTCACTGTCGTTTTGTGTATTCGTAAAAAATACCACCAAGGAAGGGCTGTCATCATATGGTCTGGGGAAGGAGACCCAGCCAAGTGGCCCATAAACACAGCCGATAAGACATCTTTGAAATACAACATAAGGTCACCAAAGGGGGCTGCATAGAGTAGGGGGTTCAGTAGTCATATAAACTTAGAATTTGATGGTGGATAAGAGCCATTAGGTCCATCTAGTCTAGTTTCCCTGATGTAGAGGCACTAGGATGACAGCATATGTTGTGTTCCTTAATCAATCCAATGAGGTCTGTGCCAATAGAAGGGGTGAATATCTGTAAATCAGTTATAATTCTGCCATCCATTTCTCACTTGTTTCGCATGCATTTCCATTCCACTGTATTGGATTTTCCTTTGTCTTGCAGACCGATGAGGAAAAGAAACAAGGTCTGCCAGTTGTGATGCCTGTGTTTGACCGACACACATGTAGCATACCAAAATCCCAAATATCATTTATAGACTATTTTATCACAGATATGTTTGATGCATGGGATGGTAAGTCATTAGATTTCTTCTCGTAATTTTGCCACATGCCAGTATTTAGGGTTTAAAGTCCTATCCACTGAAGTCCCGTGAAAAGTAAAAGTATTTATCTGATTCTAGTAGTATTTTAAAAGTAGATGTGTATTTGATTTTCTATTATTTTATCAGCTGACCTTAGCTTATTATTGTAGCTTACTCTGTGATACTGAGCTTCAAAACACCTTGAGCTGTTTGCTTTATAGCGGAGCTTTGCTAGTCATTTCTAAGGTTTAAACTTTGCTACTCCTTTAAGTTCTAAGAGCACTTTGTTGCTATGTCAAAAAATGCAATTTTAATCATCACTTTAAAATATACAAAATGGTTAAAGGCAGCTTATAGTGTTGTAAAACATCATGGGACTTGTCTTTTGAAAAAAATTGAAATATATCCTTTCGATTATGTCAAGTGGTAGCATAGTGGTATGCGTGTACCACTATATGCGTGAAAACCGCCGATCTGGTCTCCCTACCGGTGATTCATGTACCAGGTTTATGGTCCTAAATCATCTCCAAGGAGTGTTAGATTTTCACTTTGCACATAGCTCGCTAAGAGCATGAGGCAATCAAGGCAATTCCTGGCTCCCTTTGAATCTGTTTTGGGGCTGTCCATCTGCCATCATGTAGGGCCTCACATACACACCATGTTTTTACACTTGACCTATGTGTTGTGTTCTGCACTTGGTTCTACCAGAATGATCTACCATCCACCAGTAGTAGCTGTAATCCGTGATATCACATAATATGCCATCTGGGGGCTATTTTAGTATCAAAAGGTAATTTAAGAAAACACAGAATCATGACCAAGGATAAAAAATAATAGTGCCAAAACTAGATAAGGCTGGTTAAAAGTAAATATTATCGAGGAACTCTATGGTCAATATTTTTCTTCGGAAGTACTATGGGTAGTGGTTGCTCAAGAAAAGACGATAATGAATTTTTTAAAAAAAAATACTGTTTGTTTTTTTTCTTTCCATCTAGCTTTTGCACATTTGCCAAACCTCATACAACACCTAACAGAGAACTTCAAGTATTGGAAATCATTGGACGAAATAAAGTGCAAAAGTCTAAGGTGTTCGCCGGAATGAAGCAAACAAAGGAAAGTCAAACAGTGACCTCTCGACCTACCTGCACTGTGAATTATTTACTAAAGGAGTCTACAGAACAAGGAGAATTAACATTTAGTACGTTTAAACATGAGGATCACTTATTACCACTTGCTGGCAAAACTAACATATAGTAGATTATTTAACAATCAACTTACTACAGCCAACTTTTGTGTTTGCTAAGAACAGTTTTTAAACCTAATGTATTTGAAAATCTGGGATTGGACATATTTAGTGTTGGAAGCGCACTCCACCAGCACTCAAAGGGTACTTAAACTATTCAGGGCTATTGTCTTGTAACCATTTAGATAACAGAGCCATGCTTTGCACAGTGATCTGCATTTCCAGGGGTTAAATCATCATTGTTTTGCAATCGTGACAGCTGAAAACAATGAGCAATGGAGCTGAACATATTGTCTGAAAAATGCTGGGCTCCGAGGGATGTTTTTTTTTTTTACAATAGAAACTCCCTGTAGTTATTTTATATATAAGAAAAGGATCAGTTTCATTTGCATGCATAAAGCACACCTTGTTGAGAGGTGCACATGGTTGAGATGCCGTTGTAATTCCATGGATCGACCGAGATGGGGAGAAGCCTGCATGAAATGGTTTTGTTGATGATCTTCATGCTTTCCGTAAACTCGGAACCCGGAGAAGTATCTCTCACTGGAAACCAATCAGTTATCATGTCTTAATTTTTCTTTGCCCAACTTCACTCTTATTTCACGGACTAAAAATGTGGAGGAGTGAGCTTTTTTGGCACATATTTGCTGCATGTATGATTGTTACAGGCTATACGGGAAGACTTGTGGGGGCCCTTTATTCTGTTGATATTTTAATAGAGGATCACGCATCTTAAAGTGACACAAGGCCATATTTAAAACTGAAATAGTTAGGTTTACATTAATGACCGCAAAGACATTCTAGAAAATACACAGAAACTGTAGATCTTCATGGAGTGGTTATATTTGACCACCTTAATTTATGGACTATTCAAGCCGGGTTGTCCCCCCGCTGTTGTTGCACTATAAATGCCATCACACTGAGCCAACTTCTGGAGGGCTGTAGGTCTCCTAACCCTAATTTAAAGGGCTAACCATAACATCATTTATGTGTTCTGCAGATTCATTATCTTTTTAAAAATACACCAAATATACAATTATAGATATATATAAAATCATGTTGTCTAATCCAATAAAGCCACTAAGGTCGGCAGTAAAGGCATCAATATGTCATGTAACAAAATATTGCAATTTTACCAGTTGGTCACAAGTTGCCATGTTATCATTGTTAGGGTTAAGAAAGGGTATGCCCTTTTCAAATCATAAATTATTAATATAGGGGGTATATATGTCACATTATATTCCAATTTTAATGTCAAATATGCCTAATAAACATAGAGACCATATCCCTCATATTACCATTCTGTGCCTAGCATTATGCATAACCAGCTCAAAGCATTTCATGGAGACACATATACTGCATTATACACTAAACACAGCACATGATCTACATTGTACACTGAGCATAAGAGAGAGACTTTGCAAATACAGAGAACCCCTGATATGATATTTGAGCATATTTTTGAAATTATAAATATATTGAATAGAACATTTTTTTAAAATTTAAAATAGATATTTTCACAGATTCACTCACTATTTGAAATCTATCTTTCACACAGACAGAAATCATTGGCACTGTGCAAAGCGAGGCGGTATGACATCATGTCCTGGTACTTACAATGAGAAGCGGCAAAGCCGAGCAAGTCACAGGGATCTGGGCTGGAGATCTGTTGCTGCTCTTACACCTATACCCCTGGCTTTAATAAGGGTTGCCATCGGTTGCACAGTTTATACGCTTTTTTAATTCTTCTGTTTGTAGCAATCGGAAGATAAAACAAATAATGAGAACTCCTTTCAAACTCAGTCACTGGCTCTAGGTTGCCTAGGGGCCCTGGCAAAAATATTTAGCAGACAAACATGCAGTATATTTAGTTTTAGACAAACTAAGAAATGAGCTAAATATATATTTAGTGAAATTATGATAAACCCACGTCATGGTCTTTCCCTTGGTTTCTATGGTGACATTTATCTTACTTATTTATTTAAAGGTAAGGGTATGCAAGGTGGCCGTATGGCACAGAAGACTCCGAGACCCCTGTACGTGAACCTTGTTGCCATCTGAAGCTGGCACGGCCATTGGCCTCTTGCATTTATTTTCTTCTAATCATATGCAACATGGTAACCTCATGCATGCAGGTTGTATAATATGGCATGAAACATCCAAGTGAAACTATGTAGCAATTTCTCAAGGGATATGTGATAGGATAAAGCAACGGAAATATCACCAATGGCATAGACAGTGAATCGGGGCCCCCTGTACATAGGTTTCTACTCCTGTGTAAATGCTAAGGGAATATTTGTTACACAGACTTTAAGTACTTTACACAACACTTGTTTCCTCGACACAATCTGTAGACTTAATTAAGCCAACATTGTGGATCCAAACAGAGTTGATGAAAGATCACCAGATATGACACTGGCTCCATCAGAACCACCCTTATGGTTTCAAGACCCCCAAAGCAGATCATGTCTATGACAGGTCTCCTCCTGCGAATGCATTAGCTTGTGAACATAGTTGAGAATATGGTGGTGGCGGCCCTAGCACTAGGCAGCTGGTTAGGTTGCCCATATAGTAGGGTGGGCAATGGGATCCGTCACTGTTACACTTCACATTAAGACACTAAACTGCAAGAAATATTAGAAATATTAAAGGAAGTTGAGTTACATTAAATGATATATCGCTAAGTGCATTTACATAGACGTTATAAGCTGTAAAAGCCATTGTTTTATTTGTATAGGGTACAATTGTAAGTGCGATGTATAGGCTAGAGCCAATGACATCTTTTAAATAGTTTCAAGAGTATTTAAATAGCAATGCTCCCAAAGCACAAATGCATATTTTTGTACATCTTGCATGATCATGATTTTAAGGTGGTTTATACAGTACCATAGAGGACTATATGTACATAATGATTTGAATAGATCGTTTTGATTTAAACAACGAGTACGTCTGAATTTATTCGGAAATCTATTGGCAGAAATTTAAAAAATAATAATTTATTCAGTAGTGTTTTATAAAAACTGCTGTTATATGTACTGTGCTTTTATAACCAAATGCTGCATAGGAAACACCATGTAAAGAAAAGGTGAATGGCCAGAAGAGGGAATGATTAATAGTTACATGACACAAAAAGGCACTTATAGGTGTTGTCATGGAAATAAACAAATGCTACTTAAAATTGTTTCAGCGTCCACATCAAAAATAAAAATAACAGATTTGCTAAGATTTATGTGCTTAATATACTAAAGGACACAACGTTTTGTCCAATGTGGGCCACCTCTAATCTAGGCTGTCACTTAGAAGCACAAGCTTCTCTTAGTAAATCGCTCTGTTCTGCAGCTGATGCTGATGGCGTGCTGATGTCTCTTGAGGTTTGAAGCACACCGACATGCTAATATGAATCCAAAGCCGAAGTCACATCAGTTAGCCACACATTCAGCCTGTAGCCCCATCAGCTTGAGATAACCACTACTGAATAGCGGTTTGCATGTTGTAATGTAAATGGTGCTTAACCCTGTGGTGGCTGACATGATGCAGCAGTGGTTGTACAGCACAGCCTGACATTAAGTCACCTAATGGTAACCTGGCATTGTTTAAACGTGATCAGAAAATATGTAGATGACTGGCCGAGCTGCAAGCGAATGTATAGAGCAAGATCAAGAAACGGCTACTAGTTCTTGGCCCCAACTACTTTAGAAGATTATCATAAGGTCACCATACGGAACAGATCTAGTGTAACATGAACTGGCTTATCTATGCATTAACTTGTAGTTCTGCTAGCACAAAGTATAAAATGTCTTGTTTGTTTGACATAAACATCATAAAACTGTTAAGGTAAGGAATGCTCTTTAGTTGCTTAAACCCGGTGCACCCTGTAAGCTTTTCAGTGCTTTTTACATTACTTTTTCCTCTGCCACCACCAACCTATGGACTTTTGTCCTTCAGAACCACTGCTGTTAGCATGCTTTAGCCGGGAAATGAAGTATAATGCAGTGTCTTTAACACAATCCTGAGTATTACAATATTTTCAACAGGTAGCGACATAATGTGCCAACGAGTTTTCTATGTTTTGTACCAATTGAAACAACTTCATAAAATGTACATGTAGAATTAATGTACAGAAGCTATATTTTTGTTAGAATTCTAATAGTATACGCCTTTGACATGAAAACCAATGCCGTTTACTTTGTATTATAATGCTATACTGTCTAGTGTGTTTGTTATGTTTATGTATTTTATTGTAAGCTGAATGTTTTAAAAGCTATACAGATTTTTTTTCCTCCCTAAATACCTTCAAACATTTGAAATCTATTCCCTGTACAACTTGTGTGCCTCCTTTGTCATTGAACGGTAACAAATGCAACCACAAAGTTTTTATCTTTTGGAATCTTTTAGCTTTGTATGACGATAAATGTATACGGATATGCTCAGAGATTATGACTGTGAAAGACAGTGCCTGACTTAAGTAGGGGAGGAACATAACCTGGACCTAGTTTAAGTAAGCCCCCCTACTCCACGTGAATAGAGTTCAGAAAGGTTCTGCCATGGTAGGGACTTGGTGAAACAGTGCGGGACATCATGTAGCACTATGAAAGCTCTGTACTTTTGCTGCTGACCTGCCAGTCAATTAGTAAACCAGTGGTGGCACCCCATTCTCCTAAAAAGACAATTGCCCTGATGCCACCCCACATGTCCTGCCCATACAGTCTGGTGGAAAGAGAATTAGCTGCAGCTAACAAGCAGCGCCACTCAACATTACATTTACATAGCGCCAGTGGTGGAAAAAAATCCCACACAATAACAAACTGGTACAAAAGGAGAAGAGGGCTCATCCCTTTAGAGAACACTAGGCTTATGTTTAAAATACTCACTCCCCGCTCCCACTCATACGGATTGGTGCCCTGGAGTAACTAGAATGTTAATCCAGTCCTGGCATGACGAGAAGGGGGGCTGTCACTCTGTCAAACAAAATCTAGAATGTTTCTGGCAGCTACGTACTGATATCCGTCTCCAACTCCGGCACTTTGGGATTTCAAGCATTCTACTGGAGTTGGAGTGGTTCCGATTCATCACAGATCATGGCTTATAAAATAACCCACTGGCTTAAAAAGTAATGTAGGCTGAAAAAAAGTCCATCACGTTCAACCACATTTGATCCAGAAGAAGGCAAAAAATCCACATTGAAGCAATTTCGGATTGTGCGGGGGAAATTTTCCTTTTTCATTCCATGGCAAATAGATTACTTAAAATTAAACAACTCAATCTGCATTCATCCATAACTATTCTAGAAGGCAGTTTCATTCAACTACCACAAGAGGTTAAAATAGTTCTCGCAGTAGCACCTAACTTTTACCGTATAACGTATATATCGCAAGATGTATTTTCAACTCTAGCTACAAGGTGGATATGGAGTAAAGTCTTTACTTAGCTAACATTAATCAATTACCAGCAAACAAGAAAGTAGCATGCATTAAATATTTACTGAGATTACGGGAGAAAGTGTACGTTATTCTTGTTAGTCACATTGCAGAATGTGTTGAAAAGTAAATACCGCATTGTCAAGTTTGGTAAATTGCCTGCACGTGACAATCTTCTGATTACAGAAGCAGCACAAAGCTCTACTCAATATAGGTTGGACACGTCAGAAGGAAAAAATGGAGTTTCATTCTTTTACATGTGAATATATGGACATATCTAAGACATACATGCAAGATATGCCACTGGACATGCATATGCCTGCTGTTTTAGGCAAAGCTTTCTAGCAAAACATAAGGCTTGAAAGACAATCTAATGTCAATTCCAAAATAGAACATACAAAAAGCTCAGAAGCTACTTGTCTGGTACAGACAAACAATGCAATTCAATATTATCTGTAATGAAAATTTCACAAACTAAAGTAACTGCAGCATTAAAGCCAGCCTTTTTGAACTACCATAGTAAAGGCAACATAGAAATCAATACTTTGTGACTCACGGAATACGTGTTGCATTAAATAAACACACATCGATACAGTGTGTGTGGATACGCAGCACTAATAAATCATGCAACCTACGAAATAAAGGAATACTTCTATTTGGCAAAGTATGGGTCTAGTATATAACTGCAGCTCTGAACTAGAAACAAAGAAATATAGTGGTAAAAATAGTAAATCATTTAGTTTAGATTTGTCAATTCCTTTCCCTTCTTCTTGTCTCTTGCTTACAAAACATAAGACCGATTCCCTCTAAAGGGAAGCAGTAATTTAACAAAAGGGATCAATATGTTGATGGGTAAGAGGACTCATACAGACGACCCAGGACATACAGGTGGGTAGATTTTGTAATACACATACATATGTTCTTTTGATTTGTGTACCATTTCAGTGGTAAATCAAGTAAACTACATTGTAAAATGTAGGTTGAACAAAGAGCAATTAAGACCATGTCAGACACAGCATATGTACGCTATAACCTTAACAAAAAGCATACACGCAATGGTCACTCACTAATTGAAGGCAAATGTTGTTCATACCAAACATTCGTTTGATTTCGATTTTCATCTAATTAACAAAAAACCCCCAAACTTTTACCATGTCTAATTTCTTAAAACATTCTTACTTTCTTCAGCGTTTCTTCACGCCTGCTTAAAACATTTGCCAAAGTCCTGCCAAAGCAGCTGCCCTCCTCTTCCATGACCCAACATTTCATGCTACTGATTGGCTGCTTCAAACAAGCAATCAGTGACAGGAAAGGGCTCCTATTATAATCAATGAGGAGTTTCTACCAATTCTCACTGGGGTCTTAGCCCCTCGCACGCAGCTTTTCCCGAGCCAGCGCTGGATTTAGGGGGAGACGAGAATATCATGTGCAGGGATGATATGTCTTCGGCCAAACATCTCCTGTAGGGCATTTGGTTGTAAGGTGTAGAAGGGGGCAAATGCATATATGAGTATTCTGCAGAATCATCTCATTAAAATATAAGACAGAATGAAAAAGGACTTAACAGTTCTAAGTATTAAAGCGCATATAATGGCTGACGTGTCTCTTTAAGTGTTTCAAACGTTTGAATGACAAACAGGTATCATAAGTCCCATTAGGCGCTTATCTGCTGTCTATTTCATCATACAAAAGTCACTCCATTCTAATTCTAAGCTAAAAGCACAACATTTATATAGTAATAAAACAAAGTGCATGAGTAAAATGCAGTAATTCATTAAATATAATATACAGATGAATGGTATAATTTGCAACATAATATCACAATAAAGTGCTTCTTTATGGTTTATGGTATGGTTTGCCTTGTCCTGTAATGCATAGGCAAGTAAGTAAAATGTCTTCAAAACGTTCTCATTCATGACAATGATATATTACACAGGGCCAGTTAATAATAAAATCACAACTTTGCCTGCAAACTCACCCATTAGTGAATAAACCCTATTGTTTCCACATTTAATATTGGGGATATCATCAAGTTAATTTACCACAAGTTATTAAATTCAATAAAGTGTTTTATTATTACACTGAAATAAATATTTAAACGCATAAATAAATATCACTTATTGCAATACTGTAGACTACTGGAGCTGAGGCATCTAAACCGGAAACCTATTAGGTAGGACGGATAACACAAAGGCTAATTAAGGGACCTTTTCTGAGTCATGCACTCTTCATAGATATTAGAAAATGCACACAATCAACTAATTAGAAAGCAGATATAGATATTGTGTGTTTCAAAAACACTGAAAAATACACTTTTAGAGCGATTCAATTCCTTAGACAGACCTGGTTTTTCTTCAAACGTAAAGTACTGTTCTTCTTGTGAGCAGAAATGGTGAAAAATAATGCATTAACACCAAGAACAGTTTATTATTTCAGGTTTTATCTTTTTCATTTTATCATTTTAGAGTTAGCGTTATGCAAAATTTGAAGTACCTAAGACAAATATTAAGAAAAAAGTTTTAAAAAGAAATATCTGTACACAAATAAAATATTAAGAGTTACTTAATTATTGAATTGGTAGTTTGTTTTGTTGCAAAATTCTAGGTTCCTTTTTAAATAAAAACTAACATTTGTGATAAGCAAAAATAAAAACAAATTTTGAACCATATTATCATACGCAGAACATCTTTCCTTGAACACTATCCAAGATAATACTGCAATATTCGTTTATAAATACTGGAAGAGGCCGTTAGGTAAGTTAGCCGAGCGTAAAACAGGGCTGAAGGTCACCATTCTGGTCCAGCTTTTGAAAAAGCAGCAAACTACGTAACCTGGACTCTCTTATTCCTTCTTTCCATATTATGATGAGCTGGTCAGCAGAACATGTTACCAGACCATGATCTGTGAAGTACAGAAACATCTACAAGAAAGAACGCACACTGATTAGAAACCTTATTTTTTGTTAAACCAGGTCAAAAGAAATTAGATTCATCTGTGCTCTATTATGAGCTCCCCTCATCTACCCCTCATTAAAGGTGGGTTCTGCATCAAAGCGGGGGGGGGGGGGGGTTACTGATGAAGTCTGTGAAACAAGAATATCAATTCCAGAAAAGGAGAAAGCAACTGTCACAGCATTCACAACAGCTAAATGTATTTACAGGTTCTACCAATTGCTCATGGTTTTTGTTTGCCTAAGAAAATTGTTTCGGAGGATGTGATCTGTGACTTCATCTACGGCAGAGCCAATGTCATCTATCGAGTTTTACAACGCCTGCCTGTACCAATCAACAATGATACGCAACAACATAGGAGAGATCCTGGGGAACAGGACATTGGGACGGCTTCTCCCATGCCATACACATAAGATCGGTTTCAAATACATATATATTTGCTTATTTTAAGAACAATTACATTATTCATTTGTTTTAAGGCCAGTAAGTACGTAAGAGTTAGCGAAAGTGACAGATCATCATTAAGATGGCAAGGCCAGCTGAAGCATTTTAATAAAGAGTGGAACCAACCAATTAAATAATGATAACCAGTGCGTTAGCAACTGATGCCAAGATAAAACTATTCATATAGTGGTCACTAGCTACCTATATAAAATTTATTTATTTGACATTGCCTATACAATTGTGTTTCAATTTATCGTATGTGCGTTATTCAGGTTTAAGCTCTACTCCTCAAAACAGAACAAAGATGTCATGGTGACTACTGTCTGCATCTGTTCTAATGTCACAAAGCAGGACATACTGCACCTGTACAGACGAAGAGTGACCGATCAAGTCCCCGATAAGCTCCAGAGAAGCTACAATCCCATTTTCAGGTATTTTTTTCACGGTGTGATTGACCTGTTTGCTCGCTTTTCCAAATCCCCACATACTGAAAAAACCTGCTCAACAGAAAAAAAAAAATAAACGCAAATTAATATAACATGAAAAAAAATAAAACTTTGTAATCAATTCTGGCAGATAAAATAGATTCCCCTTCCTTGTGGTTTGAAGGGACACTCAAGTCATCCCCTCAGCTCCAGCGCTGGCTCGAGGAAAGCTGGTGGTCCGTTCAGAACCCTGTGCGCATGAGTGGAAAGTGCAGCCAATGCCACCAATGGGAGAACTTTCCTACCACTGACTGCTTCAAAGGAGTCCATCAGTGGAAAGAGATGCCAGATTATATAGAAATGCCAGATTATATAGAAATGCCAGATTATATGGGTGTAACTGTTGCAGGATCAGCTTTATTTTTATTTACGTTTTAGGAGAAGAATGCATTTTGAACTACTTATAGTAATTTAATATGTATTCTTCTATAGTGGGGGAGTCAGGGACAGTAAACAGCCCTTTAACATAACATCGTGAATTCATTAAGTATTTAGTTGTAATATTCATTTCATAAAGAAGGCAACCCCACTGATTCTGTAATGAGCACTTTCTGGAAGTTACATCTGCATCTTGTACCTGACGGAACTGCTTCGGCATGAAGCTGTTGTTTCGATCGTAACTCCCAAATGCGAACACTTCCATCTTCTGAACATGAAATTAACTGTCTGAAAAGAAAGAAGTTCAAAGTCAATTGAGTTTATTTAGTAATCTGCCAAGCAAGGCACAGTTAACTCATCACCTTCACCATTTAGTGAAGGGCCAACCTGTGTAGGTATTTTGTGTATTTCTCACTTTTAAGCATGTATTATCCAGGACCAGCACAGGTTACGGGTGAAAATTAACAATTTTTGGCCCTTCATTATTGGAGGTTTCTTTTTCTTGTCAGCATTACCTGTTCGGTAAGTTTGCGATGTGCTGTATGTTTGAGTCATGGGCTCTCTTTTGAAAAGCAATCACACGCTTCACTTGTATGTTGTAGACATAGATACCACTTCCCACAGCAGCAAAAATACTCTGAAAAATAATATTAATGACAATGACTACATTAAAAAATACAGAATGACACGCTAGTATGGGTTCATGAAATATGACTCTCAAACATATCTTGGACTAGTTCCACAATCTTACTGACTGGTTTTTCATTAATGTATGACTGGCTAAAAAAAAATTCTTTATTGTAAATTATGACATGATTGAGAAGTTTATCTCCAGTACCAAAGTAGTCCTTGTGCCTGGTCCCTACCAGATAATAAAATAAATCCTATAACAGAAGACCGCGGTTCTCCCAACCACTGTGGAAAAATCTGATACAATAACCAGCAGTACATTTCAAGCCATGTATTAGACTCCAGCTGGTACTTCATTACCTCTATAAGTGTCGTATTTTCTGTTGTTAGAGATTATATTATATATATATATATATATATATAGACTAACATACACAAACTCCCACAAAGATCTTTCATTTCTTATATTTAGGTAATAGAAATAAAAATGCATGAACTTGTCATGGCTCACAGTTATGGGGCACGCCAATTTTAGGAGTTAATAATTGGGTAACGGTATGGCCTGTAATCTATCACACTATAGTGCATCTATAGACATCTAAGCAATCATAGAAAAGCAATCACTGAAGAGCACAACTTGTGGGCACAGTAACACACATCATGGCATGTTAAAGTACATTATAATACTACAGCTACAAATAAAGAAATGTGGTCTTTTAATGGAAAGCTTACAGCTTTAGGGAAAATAAAGTCTAAAGGTTTGGTCTGGCATACACTACCTCTCCATCAGATGACAGATGTTGAACAGAGATTTCCTCTTGTAGCGGTAGAAGTTTAACCTCTTGTGGGGAATCTTCTGGTGAAGATGTGCTGGAAATGTTCCGTTCAAAAGCGTGAACTGTCCAAGCCGAGGAATCCCAAACAATCAACTCCCCAGCATCAGATCCACTGGCAAATATTGATTCTGGCATGGATGAAAAAATACAACGCTATATAATGTGTGATTTAAAGCAATTCACTTTGAACGTTTATAGACTGGATTTAGCGGAAGTCACACACAGATACCCCACATTATACCAACAATAAAAAGTCATCAACAAAAGTTTAATTTGCTAACATTGTTTTAGGCTACCCATCAATCGCTGCTGCCTGCTAACAACAGCGACCACACCGCTATCAATACTGCAAAGAAAGGAATATGACTGAACAGATTATATACATCCCCAAACAGCCTGAAAGGACAAGAAAAAAACAGAGATATAATGGATGCTTCACTCTTCATGGACATACTGCTTAATTTCAACTCAACTTACTCAGAGCTCTTTTCTTTCAAAATGAAACATTAGCTAAATGTGAGTATTAAAAGCAACATATTATTCTAAAAAATAATATTGTTTGAGAGTCAGTATGCAAAAGTACAAGTGTTATTCAAATGACCTTATCAAGGTTTGTACGTATGTAGGTTGTGTACGTTCTATTTAGCATCACCAGCAGAGTAATAAAGTCACAGAGGAAGCATTTGGGTCCTGACTCCAAGTCATAGATGGAACCCCGAGGCCTGCACCTCAACCAACACAGATCTCTCTTCTAGGGCTGCAACAACTAATTGATAATGCAAATCGTTGTCAACGATTTTCATTATCGATTAGTCAAACCGATTTTTATCGATTATAAAGAGGTTTTTTTTCCGAGCAAATGCTCTGAAAAACTCCTCTCCTTCTATAATCCGACCTCAAACAGAGATCGGATTATAACACTAGAATCCAGATCCCCCGCAGCGCCGCAGGGGACCTGAATTCCCCTCTCTGTCAGCCGGTGGGTGTCCGTGCGATGCGCACAGACAACTTCCGCCTCTCCCCTCCACTTTCGCTGGGGCTTCTACGATGCAGCGCCAGCATCACATGACCTTCATCGTAGGTCCATCGTAGAAGCCCCAGCAAAAGTGAATGGGAGTAACTGAGGTTGTCTGTGCAAAACCTGTCAGAGAGGAGAATCCAGGTCTCCTGCAGAGGATCATACTCTGTCAACCTCTGCTACTCCCCTTCCCTTCTGCTCTGGTTTGTATGAAGCTCCAGTGAAAGTGCCAGCCAGCAACGGAGGTTCACCCCCCCACAAGACACCAGGGAGTCGGGGAGAGAGGCAGAGTGGTTTATAGGGGAGTTATAATGAATTACAGGGTGGCATATCTGGGGGAGTTAGAGTGGTGTATAGGGGTATAATGAATTTCAGGGTGTGTAGGGCATTTATGGGGGGTGGAGTGGCATATTGGAAGGTATAAGGCATATCTGAGGGGCAGAGTGGCATATTGTTAGCTATAAGGCATATCAAGGGGCACAGTGGCATATAGGGGGTATAAGGCATATCAGGGGGGCATAAGAAATATCTGGGGGTATAAGGTATATCAGCGGGCTCAGTTGCATATCATTGGCATATAAGGCATATCGGGGGCACAGTGGAATCTCTGGCATATAGGAGATATAAGGCATATCTGGGGGCAGAGTGGCAAGCTGGGGTCAGATGTGCATAACTGGGGGACAGTTTGGCAAATAAAAAAATATAAACAAGAGGCTTTTTTCTCATAGTTTTTATTAAATACCTAGTTTGAGAAACACTGTGTTTGGGTTCTTGTAGCTTTTATTATTATGTCAGTAAAATAAGAAGGTGAATAGAGAAATGCCATTGTGATAAAGAGATGAAAGTGTAAATTTTAAGTTTTTTTATTCTGCTGTTTGTTCATTACATTATATTAAATAAAAGAAAATTTGCATTTTTTTATCCGATTAATCGAAAAAAAATAATCGACCAACTAATCGATTATTAAAATAATCGTTAGTTGCAGCCCTACTCTCTTCTTTTGCTCCCTGCATGTTGCTGCAACTCAATCGGGAGAAGATTGATCTGCCAGAGGCAAAAGCCTTAACCCGCCACATGGTGGACCACCAGGGACCGCTACCTAGTTACAAGCTGTGGGGGAGGCTCAAATATATCTTTTTATATTGTACCCACTACTACAATATACAGAAGTATTCAGGCAGAGGAATCTCCTGTGCAATATGACAATAGAACGTTTCATTTGCAATACATACACAGTGAAAAAAAACATCTTACCATTAATGGTTATCAAGGCTCGGATATTGTCTTGGTGGCCAGAGAGACATTTAACTTCAGAAATTTCCCATTGATCAAGCTGTTCAGAGACTGCACCTAATTTAAATATTACTTTTACGGGGGGAAAATCAACACATTAGAAACCCAAAAATGTAATATTTGTGTGAAATGGGAATAAAACGTGTAATAGAATAAAATGTAAAGAAAGGATTATGTTGCTGAGAGGGTGGTAAATAAATGGAACAGCCACTCATCAGAAGTAGTAGAGGCTAATACAGTAAAGGGATTTAAACATGAATGGGATCGGCATAAAGCTATCCTGAACCTATGATCATAACAAAGACTGTGTCTTTAAATCAGGAAAAATTAAATGGGCCGAATGGCTCTTATCCGTCAAATTCTAAGGTTTCTATGGTGGTTATGAATGAACAGAATAAGACATTCAGAAACTCAACTTGTTTGGCCAAATTAAAATGTCTCCAGGGCGCATGCATCCCTGAGGGTCATGGCAGAGATAATAATGACAAATAGACAACATTTCCAAAGCAGTTTAAGTATCATCATTTGTGCAAATGTTCACTGTTACTTAAGAAATATACGGTCGTACGAGACACGGGAAGGGTTTTTACCAAAACTATTACTGCGAATTTGCAATAGCTGTTCATAGATGAAATAAAAAAACTACTATTTATTACATTTACAAAAAAAAAAATTAAAAACATATCTGCTGTTTATATATATATACACACACACACATATTTTGTGGCTTTAGCTGGCTGTAGTACACTGTGATAAAATCACATCCAGCAAATATTCTCTACAATCTGAGCTGCTGGAAAAAGGAACATCAAAGGAAAAGGGTATGTGGGTCCTAAAGATAGAAATTGTAAAAATACGCTTTAAAAAAATGCTGCCATTCAAAAGGATTCTGCTTAACCCCTGGTAGCTGTCATAACAATACTTGCAGACACCTAAAGACCACCACTTACCCAACCCGTAAACCACATTGCACAAAACTTACTCAAGTCTTTTCCAATTGCTGCAGCCACACAGTTTTTAGGCAGTTCGATCAATGCGCTAATTCCTTTATTATAAAAACAAAAGGGAAGAATTAGATTATGCCAACAAATCAATGAGTACCATCCATCTGTACACAACAAATAATTAAAACACTACGGTGGCAGCACTCGTTTCAGAAGTCAAACACATTTAAGGAAAACCAGAGAAGGTCGTATTATTCAAACTAAAACAATATTCAAAACGTGCTGAGCTCTATTAGATAAAGATGTTTCTGTCAATTCAAGTGCAAACCCTAAAACAGTCAGATCACAGATAAGGATAACACTGCTAATAACTATAAATGTGACTTTAAAATGTCAGTAAAATGTCCAAAAGACCTCCATTATTCGATGTTCCTGTTCACTGCCTCTGGGCATCACTAAAGACTAGCACAGCCAGCACACAAATGGTTAAAGAGGGGAGTTATTGTTCAGTATCTGGTTGCGCAGGTACTACAAGACGCCATACAGGTCCTTGGCACAAAATACAGAATGGAAGAGAACCATTTCGTTTTTTGCATAGTATAACAAACTGGTTACTGTAATTATTTATATTAATAAGTGGATGTTTTACTGAAATTTGAACGTAACATTTTTTTTATCAGCTGTAATCTTTCAGATTTAATTAATATTTTTGAGTCTATGTTTACCAAGGGTTGAATTGAGACCAGATCTAAAATGTTTGCATGACGTGCCTAAGTAAATGATACTGCCTGTAGTGCCTCATTTTGCCTGTACATAAGATCACCTTTTATTATTATTTATTTTTTAGGTGCTTTTAAAAGTCCATAATGTAGTACAGCAATGGCCACATGTTATAGACAGGCTTTCATTCTGAAAAACAAACCCCAGGTAATGTTAATTCTCTTTTACCAGACTCACCCCCATCCACAAAACACCCTGTTTCACATAATAGTTTGCAACCATGACTCCATACACGTAGTTCACTCCCAGCAGACAGCCATATATCGAGGCTATGGAGAACCAGAAGAATCTACAGAACACAAAAAAAAATAGAACAAATTACATTACAGCTGCCAAAACCACACATTTCCAGCACGTACAAAAGAAACCTAAAAGACACAGAACCACAAATTAAACCGTTTTCCATAGTCATTTTTGTGTGTATTTTAAATGATTGGAATATGTATATTTAACATTTTTGAACTTAATTATTTTCACTGATCAGTAAGCAATTCTATGCACCCATTTATACTTTTTGCCAACTTAAATGTGTTATCAAAACTATAATTTAGTAGCATGAATTCCAAATTATGTGGCTATATGTGAAAAAAAATTGGTGCAAATTTTGAAAAGTGGTCTAATCACTATAGCAACCAATGAACAGGAACCTTCTATGAGTTGCAATCGTTATGATACCACATTTCACCAGTATCACATTTTTCATACATAACCCTATTACCTAAAGTAAGTATTGGCTTGGCCCACACTGTTGTTGGAGTTCAGATACTAAACAGACTCACGTTTGAGATTTGACACTAATATATCATACAAGTATGTTGTTTGGGGGAAAAAGAACAATTACAGTACCTTTACTGTAGAATGGAAGTCTGAAGCCTTATGTAGCTGATGACCGCTTTCACAATCCCAGGCCTAGCTTGTGTTAAGAAATTTTAATACGAACATAACATAAAACTCTACAACCTGTTTTCCTTGTGACGCTTATTGAAACATATTATGATTTTAAATGTGCCGTTGCGCCTACTTTGTGGACTGTTGTAATTAAAAGAAGCATTAGAAACAATGTTCCTAGAACAGTTGAATCCCCCAAAAAGTATTTTTAAAGGGGCAGTCTAACGAATATTTTAATATGCATTCTTCCAAAACAAAACAAAATAATAAATAAAAATC
Source organism: Spea multiplicata (assembly GCA_009364415.1). Taxonomy (NCBI): domain Eukaryota; kingdom Metazoa; phylum Chordata; class Amphibia; order Anura; family Pelobatidae; genus Spea; species Spea multiplicata. Next base: position 51,008,501 of record VKOC01000001.1, on the reverse strand, counting down.
ACTTGACACAGAAGAGGCTGCCATGCAGAATGGACAGTTTAAAACTTTAAAGGGATCACGCAGTCATATATGCATTAAAGTGCACTTAAACGTCACCATTTCCCTCAACTTTCAGATCTCCGTGCCATTGGCACAGCGTCCAATTAATAACTCATCAAAGTGGAACAGAGCATTTAACAGAATTTGCTGTATATGCCTGCATTGGAAAAACAATACATGTTATAAATGAAGCCACGCGCTGTGCTTTAGCTGCTTGTTGGCCTAATGAAGTACGGAGACTTTTAAAAGATAGCAGAAAAACAAATGCCAATCTATTTGGCCCCAGAAGGATTATTCTAAAAAGCATCCAAATGTTTCTTAGGGTGAGGGTTGAGTATTTGAAAATTCTTATTGTTTTTCTTGCATGGGCACCCAACTGCACAAGGATACAATAACCGTCTTATCAGATGAAGCTGTCAGGATCAGATTACTCATTCCTTCAGGAACTTCCGGGGCTTGAAACACAGCAACAGCGGTGATCTTCTGTGTGTGTCCATGTAGCTCCAAAAGGATTTCTCCTGTCTGGAATCAAACCCATAAACATGGTTACTTTACATTATTTGCTAAATGGTCATTTGGCCTCATATATGATCATTCTTTTAAATTGCTGAGACATTATCCGTTTGGGTGAAAGCCATGCGGTAAGAGCTGGTTCACTAAACGGCTAAACAGTTCAGGTGCAAGACCAAGACTATGGTCTCCAAGCAAAATTTTAATATTTCCTTTAGTAAGAAAAACACCGTTTTGTTTAAAATGTGTAAAACATGACAGAGAATAGTGTAATCTATACTTATAACTGCCAACGCAAATCAGTGGAATGAATAACAACAAACTATTGGTTTAACTTAAAAGGAAAGATTTATTAAGCAATTTCCACACCAGCCAGGGAACCACAAAATAATAACAAGAAAAGAAAAAAAGGATAACGAGGAGAAGAAAAGGATGTCCTATTAGGATGTTTACAACTCAAAACTGCCACAGGTATCCATAACAGATGGCACACTGGATAAAACATAATGTGTATTTCAGTTGATATTTACCATATCACAGGATAATTAGCTACATCAGCACATTTCTGTTAATGAAGCAAAAAAAAAAAAAAGGTTAAGCGGAGCATAACTCTGAGAATATGAAATAAAGGATTCCACACCTGGACATCCCACACGTAAACCGATCCGTCGTCACCAGCTGATGCAAATCTGTTACAAAAACAAATTCAAGAATTGTATTGATTTACGCATTTGCTAAGACACGGAGTCTGGGAAATTTCATGAACTGGAACATACATTGTGCTTCACTCAAATAACGAGTTCGACTGAAACAATGGTTAATATATTTATCCACTTTATAAAGAGGAAGAACTATTAATCTTATTGTACGATAAACCCAGATTCGCTCTGGATTTGATGTTATACATTATATATGGATATATAGTTAGTTTGGCCTATTGACGTATATTGGCACAATAATAATAAGCCTTTGTGATCACCTGCGGGCACGCATGACGGTGTAACATCATTGCATCACGGCTCTCCTTGCCAGTGGCAACGATCGAGACTGGACGTTCTGCGTGTAGCAAGCATTTAATAACGTTCATTTGACAGCTAGGGTCTGTGTCCGTGAAGAAAGGGTCTTCTCATTAGATTAGAACACAGGGCAGACATCACTGATATTGTAAATTGTTTAGCGGCTATTCTCTGTTGGCTGGTATGTATCGATGATGTACATTGGTGTAAATATACCTGTATTGGTCTACATTCAATTATTGAAATTGTGATTTTCATATTTTGGGGGGGGTGCCATCCTTTTAACTTTAACTATAATAAAACATGTATCTTACCGTCAACCTCTCTTAGGAATTTAATCTGTTTTTCCATTCCATATATTATCCCTTTTATATTAAATGAATAGAAATGAAAACACCTTCCTAATGGACTCTTCTTACCCACACATTCATTCTCCCAATATAGCATCAACATCACACAACAACATTTCCTTAATATCAGATCAATTCTTACTCGTTTAATAAGCGCCTTTCCGTTCTATACAATCTCCCATATGTTTTACATTATAAACAGGAAGATTTCTAAGAACAGAATCGCAACAGTCGTTTTGATTACAAACAGTAGTTTTTCTCGATTGTATTTTCTTTTTAGAAAATGTAATGTAAAGCGAAGGGTGCCCTAAGGGAATAGGATTGCTTTTAACGCATCACCTTTCTACGCCTATTAAAACAAGAAACAGCTCTGATGATATATATTTGCTGATCTAACCACATCATCTAATACCTTTCCTCTGGGTTATTGATTTCCTTGTTTGGCCGAGGATTGACAGGTGAAAGCTACAAGAACACAAGTCTCCATATTTTGCATTTTCCTTTGGACAACGCCACCATTTCTATTGATCATTGAAGCTCCTGTAATTGCCTTTTCTTTTGAAAAACAACACTTTTGAACAGTACGTCTCTAAAGAGGGGAAAAAGCCATTTTTGTTTGTCAAAGTCAACATTTGTCAAGGTTACTGCAATAACCCTGTGTGGTGAATTGGTGCTTTGATTGAATTTACTGCTTAGAACGACAGATATGCTTCCTAAAAATCCATTCCCAAGCACACAACGTGGAGTCTCACAAACAGGACCTCTACCAGTTACAAACACCCTATAATGTACGGTTTTGTATCGGGCAACATAAACGGAACATATTAACAGACAACGTCTAAAGAACGCCAAGAACACGGCCGTCTTCACTTCCTGGGGGTTCAAAGATCATTCCACCAGCAAAAGGAACAAAACAAACCATTACCTGAAAACCTAATACATTTAACAAGAATAATAAAAAACAATTATAATAAATCAGGGCTCGACAAATCCTAGGCACCAGGTCACCATGGCGGCAGAGAATTTTGTCCTGGCGCCTAGGTTTTGTCAGCCTCTTACATCCATAAAAAATTGTGGATGTAAGAGGCTGAGTCACCACAGGGGGGCGCTGCTGCTGCTGTCTGCCCAGGAGTCTGGGCAGACAGCACAGTCAC
>VKOC01000001.1:50870330-50991915 GCA_009364415.1 Spea multiplicata | reverse complement strand
GAGGTGCAGTAGCCAGATCACTGCTCATGGACAGCTGTTTAACTATAGATAAATTATGTATCATTATAATTAATTCAATATTGTTACTGACCATCAAAATATATACGTGTGAAATCATGTTCATCGTTTGCTTTACTTGTATTTTTTGGCAGTACATTCTTTAGCCGAACAGGCCAGTCTTGAACATCAGAGGAGATTTTTAATTTCTTTGTTTTATAATCGGTACAGATTTTTGGGGCCGTTTCTGTATAAACCTAATATTTAAGGAATAATTAAGTGTTGACAAAGTAAATTGCAGCTTTATCAATTGCAGAGGGTTTTCCATGTTTTTCCCCCCCAGTGACATATTCCATGATAAATAGTGGATTGCCCGAGTCACAGCGGATTATACAGCGCACCAGCGATTCATAGCGCTGTCAGAGAGAAGACCGATTGACTGTAAATTTGCATATTAATGAGGATATTTGTTAAGAGAGTGCTTGACTACGGCAAAGAACAGCATATTTATAGAGCATCAACATTACACCGAGCTGATGCAGAAAAATGGAAATTAAACTTTTTTTAGGTTAATGAATTCAAGAGATTAGTCAGATGAATGCCAGCGGATTTACGTGGATGAAAATATACCTTGCTGATCACATACTTCCCTTTGTGTCAAGTTTCCCCAACAGTCTCTCAGACTAATGACTTCCCATCCCGGGTGATTTCTGTTTTCTCAGTGAATTGATATTGATGTTATGTTGATCCCCGTATATATTGGATGAGGGTACAGAGAGAACAGGGTCGTTTGCCGTGTATAATAAGGCCTACAGCCATACCTTTAGCAGACAATTACATTTCACAGTCTGTATTTACAAACCTAGAACGTGACGGCAGATAAGAACTGATCTCCTCTGCCCATTTTTCCTGATGTAAGGATGTTCATCAGTCCATGGTTTTGTCTTATATTCAGGATAGCTTTATGCCTAGCCCATGCATGTTTAAATTCCCTCTTGGTGCTAACCTCTACCACCTCTGCTGGGAGGCTTTCCAAAATTGCGTTTAATGCATTTTGACACTGTTTTAGGACACTTAGAGAGTGGGTGCAAAATGATATATGCAATTGTATTTCTACTATACTCATAGTGAATAGAGTGAATGTGTTATTTTATATAATTTAAAAGGATTGCCTCAATCAGAGTTGCCGCCTTCAGTACTAAACTGAGCCTCTAGGGGCAGCGTGCTCGGCGCACATCTAGCTGCGCAGACGAGCGTCTTTCTCTGTCTGTCTGTCTGTCTGTGACTGCTGATATGAACGATATATAAGTGTCTTATACAGGAGAAGTGAAATAACCGTAGTTTGCGTATCTCTTCCCTTGGAGAAAAAAAAAAAGGAATGTGACCGCAGTCTTGTATTCCAAAACAAAATACTGCTATTTTTATTTTTATTTTTTATTGTCTTACATTAAGCTTTAAAGATCCGAAGTTTGGTAAAAATAATTTATCAAGCGGTTAGTATGATGAATGAGAGGCACGTGAATTACAGAAATACGATAACTGTTTATTGATTAAAACATTGTATTAATGGTAGGGAGAACATCTCATCAGCCATGTTGATATTCCCTCTTTTTTTTCTTTTCTTTTATTGTTTTTTATTCTCTCGTCCTCTCGTTCCTCATTATACAGACCCGCCAGGTCGTTTCCACTATTTGGTCCGACTATCCGCTCATCTTGAGAGATTAATTAAAATGTCACCGCTTTACTCTGCCTACAGGATGAATTTGCAGATGATGGGAACAGAACCAATTTTTATGAATCTGATGAGGAAAAACAAATAGATGACCAGCAAAAAAGGCCTTATATAATGGACCCCGACCACCGGCTTCTTCTAAAGAACACCAAACCGCTGCTCCAGAGCAGAAATGCCGCGGTATGACCTCTTCACTTATTATTATTATTATTGATATTATTATTATTAATAGCTAATCGGAATTGAGATACAACAGATGCAGTTACTTGCGTTTAACATGATTATGCAGCTGTTGGGAAACTACAACTCCCATTATTCTCAGCACGGAGTAGACCCTGTTTTCAGATTAGTCTGTATGCTATGGATGCACCCATGGGCCTCCACACGCCTTGCTGCAGACACGGATGTGTTATGTGACATGTCGCGGGCCCCTGGTGTTAACCCATCGCGGGTTCCAGATTCTCACCACTTGTGAGACCACTAGGAGATGGCTGATGCCCATACCTGTCTCTCGTTTCACAGGTTGTTATGGCTGTGGCACAGCTATACTGGCACTTGGCACCCAAATCAGAAACAGTTACAACTGCCAAATCCCTGGTACGCCTGCTCCGCAGTTACAGGTATGCAAAGTTTAACCCTCGCACTGCTGGATGTGATTCTATACGTGTGATCTCCTAACACAAAGTAATCCACCCAGTCCTCGTACCGCTTCCAGCATTCATGCTCAGTGGGCACGGTGATGGAGATTATGAGCTTTTTCTTTTGTAAATGTCTAACATAGATCAGCATGTCTTCATTATTCCCTTTATATTCTTTATTTTTAGGGAGGTCCAGTATATTGTCCTTCAGAACATTGCAACCATGTCTATTCAGAGGAAGGTATGCCGCCTTAAAATGAAACGGAGCGTTCCGAAAGCAGGGTGATAACAAGAACAATGTGTTAAGAACTCTGTACTTCTGTGTTGTTGCAGGGTTTGTTTGAACCATATTTAAAGAGCTTCTACGTGAGGTCTACAGATCCAACTATGCTAAAAACGTTAAAGGTGAGTACAGTAAACCGCGTTATGTGCACCCGGCCAAAGGACTTAGCCTGTTATATATAGGGGGGGTGCGCTTTTCTCTCTCTAGATACATTTACACCAGCCCTCCGTCTGTGTGTGCGGAGCAAATCATTGATTGAGGGAATACTTTTGAAAGATTATTGGAAGGCTGAGCGATTTATGTATTTGCCGCCCTTATACTGTTCAGATTTAAGGACTGGTGCCCATGTGATCGTTGGCCTGGAGATCTTAGTGCTGAATGCTGTCCAACCCCACCGTAGGACGTTGTACCATTACATTTGTTCCTCACACCTACCTGTTCTTCCAAATAATCTCTCCTTGTCAAAAACAACCCTTATTTCTTCCATTCTGGGGGCCCGATTTTGTTTTTTTATCGAGATCGTGGCACCGGAAAATGAGGAAAATTTGGGATTAGTTATTTTTGTCTTTGAGGTGCACCACACTTTTTACATTAACTACATTAGTGTAATATACCCTATATAAATAGAATATATATAATAAACTATTAAATACAAATATCATAATGTTATAGAATTCTAAGGATTCTGTATCCACGTATAAACCTCAAAATTTCTTTTGCAGCTGGAAATCTTGACTAATTTGGCAAACGAATCCAACATATCAACTCTTCTTCGCGAATTTCAGGTTTGTGCGTTACTCTTTCTTGAGAAGCTAGATGCATGTGCTCTCATTTAATTAGTCTGCCTACAACCTTTTCTTCTGTGAAATATATTTTTTGAGTTACTGTGGAAAAATATATTGGAAAAATGGCATTTTCTTCATAAGCTATATGTTTAAGGCCTTTGCATTGACTGTTACTTTCCGCTTTGAATTTTGGTGTTTAAATTTCTTTCCCCTTTGAGGTTTCGGAGCTTTAACGTGACCCGCTTTTATGGTGTAAAATATATTGTGGGTCTTGGTTTCGTTTACAGGTTGTGTTTCCGTAAAACGCAAAACAATGAAAAGCCATTCAAAAGCCGTAATGTAAAATGTACAATTGTGTTTGTTTTAGACCTACGTAAAAAGTCAGGACAAACACTTTGCGGCGGCCACCATTCAGGCTATCGGGAGATGCGCAACCAACATATCAGCGGTGACTGACACGTGTCTTAATGGCCTGGTGCATCTCTTGTCAAACAGAGATGGTAAGTACGCCCCAGCTTTCTTCTCCCATCTGCTATAGCAGCAGCTCAGCAATTGTTGCCTACTGTGTTGTGTCCGTGTCATTTGAAAGGAACACTCACGCCATGATAGCTGAGCGCCCCCTTTAAATGATCATTTTTTAATTTATTTTTTGCCTTTTTCAAATTCACAAATTGGCAAACCACGTCTCTGACACATCTGGAACTTGGGGGTGGGAAGAGGAGAGTGCCAGTTCTAGGTGGCCTAAGGAGAACCCCTGCGCGCATGCACAGAAAGCGTTCCTCTGCCATTGATTGGCTGTTTCAAACAAAAGTGGCACCGCACCCCGACTGTGGGACCATGGTGCAGCTCTGGAGCTACTGCTTCTCCTAAAGGTTTTAGTTTATGACTTTATATATTTAAGACTATAGAATGCATTATTTATTGATGTTATTGTATGGCATAGTGTACTGTCCCTTTAAGAAGCATTTCAGTTTACTTAAAGCCTAATGTAATTAATACGATGTAATTAGTAGGGATTCTCCTAGTTTTATTTGCTTGGTTTTGCCGTAGTGCTTCGAGTCAGCTCTCCTCTACGTGTTCATAAACATCATTCCTTAAATCAAAGAAAATTATATTGATGTTTTCTTAAAATTAAAACTAACCAGGAAAATTATATCGGCAATCGTAATCCACTTGCGTTAGCAGAGATGAATTGTTTTATACATATATGGGGGTTTTTAGCTATAAAGTGCTGGTTACCTAAGTTAAGCCAAGCTATAATCTATTGTTGGCCAAATGCATTAGTATGATCAATTGTGTGATTTGTCCCATTGATTTGTTGAAAGTAGCCTGCAGAGGGTGCTGGAAGCAGGGAAATGCTATTTTTGGTGTCATGTCTTGTTCATTAATCCTGCAGATGAAAAGTAAATGGATTTATTCAAGGTGAAGATTTTTTTTTTTTATTGAACGGATATTCTTACGGTTTGGCTAGTTACTTTCTAACCGATTTATAGGACTTGTTTTGCATTTTATTTTTTGTTGACAACTGTGTGAACTCATGAGATAATCGTGACATTGCTTAATTAACTTAAGTAGAAACTGTGCATATTAAAAAATAATAAATAATTAAAAAAACAAAACCCACCTTTGGGTTGTCTGTTGACCTTGCTGAACAATCTCATCCTGAAATTCTGCATGATCTAACCTCCTGAGCGCTTGTATAGCATTTGGTGCCTTGGTCTCACGCTTAGGAGCTTATGGTCTAGCGCTAAAATGGATTAAGCCCTTCTATCGGGTTCCAGGCAGAAGAAAATAAATTAAACAGAAGAGTTTTATTTTGGCTAAATGTAACTAGTAATTCCATTACTGTCCCTTTAATTCACCTCCTGCGTTGCGTAAACTGTTGGCGCTATATAAATAAAAGATAATAATAATAATAACCTCCTATCTCATTTACATTGCAGTATAATGTCTCAATGTGGAACTTTGTAGCGTCCCATCGCAGCTGCTGATCTATAAAGAGGTGAAGTTGCCGTCTTGCAGCAGTCCCCCTCTTACATGATCCTACTGTTCTTGCCACTAATTGGCTGCTTGAAGCTGTCAATCAGTGGCAGGAAAGTGATCCCATTAAACTCAGTGGCAGAACTTTCCATGGATGCGCGCTGTGGTCTGAACCCCTGTATGCGGCATTCACCCGAGCCTGCGCCAGGTCTGACTGAGGGCCAGTATGTCACGTGCAGGGACACGTCTTCAGCCAAACATGTCTCCTCCCAAGGCATTTAGGCAAGAAGGAAAGCATGAAGAATTAATGGGACCTGGCACCTATTTATTAAAGTCCATCTGATGGCTGGGGTGCCCCTTTAAAATCTGCACGTGCCAGGGAAGATTCATATTTTTTCTATGCCAAGGGTGAAGATTTAACCCAGTAAGTGGCCAATGTGTTTGCAATGCATGGTTAAAGGTTAGGGCACTCAGTTAATGCTTCAGTAAATATTGTTGTGAACTAATTGACTGGTCCCTTCCACAAGGTGACAGTAGAATACCATCCGTAACACCTTTCAGGACTAATAACATGTATGTACTGCCATTAAGTTACTCGCTAGGTTAGGAGAATAGGATTTCCGCAGATGTTGCTTCTTCGCTCATACATTGATTTATGCGATTTAAATAGCTGTCTATTATAGCCTTTGGAGCAGAGGCTACTTTATATACCTTTTCACAGTTATGTTATATACAGCATCGTTTTTTGCTTTTATGGGTAGGCACTTTGGAATTACAAATCTGTAGAGCAAAAGGTTGCCTGTGGTGTATGTTCACTTTATGTTCACTTTAAGTCACGTTCTATTAAACAAATGTGAACTTCTCTACTGGGCTTGCCCTGATCTGGAGCTCGGCAGAACCTGGTAGATGGTTCTGGGAATTCTGCTGGAAACTCTACTGTGACGGAAGACTCCATCACTGGGGCCACTGGAGAAGCCTGACTGCCAGCCTCCTCCCTATTGACTATGGGCCCTGGGTTTGTAGAGACTTCTGTGGCTACCCCCAGCAGTATCTTCTCATCACTGTCTGAGGGGATTATCTCCAGCAGACAGCCAGGATCTGCCACCAGGGAGTGACCACCATTCTTTTAGTTTAATGTATAAATCAGTCTCCCCCACCTATTGTATTGTTAATCCCGTTACTGCCCCTGTTGTCTCTGGGAGGCAGATTAAGGGGGCGGTTTGTGTCCCAATATCTTGTTTTATGTAAATGTGTGTTTTGCTGGATATATCCAGCTCTGTGTGTCTAAATAAATCAGTCTTCGTTTGGTTTTCCCCTACACTGAGTCTCGGCGAGTGACTGGGGAACCGGGGAAAGTGTGGTGTCCCGGGCTAAGGGAGCAGAAGTCAGCGGAGGTAGTCGGTCGGACTAGCCAGCTCCGTTACACCTACTTTTTAGTGGATTGGGCTTATATAATATAACTGCACTGTGATGGGACGCCATGTACCCCGACTGGGTACTCCCGCCAAACTACGCCTCCTCCTGCTGGGACACTAGCGGTTAACCCCTAAAGCACCAGACAGAACCAAGGTGGAGGTAAAAACGGGACTGGGTTTTATTGAGAACAAACCAGTATTTAGACACTACAAGGGGGTAATTTACATACAATAGTCTCAGCAAAACACACATACTTCTCCATCAGGCCTTCCTTTGCACACGGCTCAGTATTTGCCCTCGGCCCACCTCAGCCCAGTAAGGGGTCGCTATGGAAGTCTGTGGGGAGGACGGTAAACACAGGCGATTCCCTGGCTTCTGGCTGAACCCGGCTGGATATCAGATCTTGGTGCAAATACTGGCCATGGAGGTCTCTGTCCTGTCAGTCCTGACCCACACAAAATGCCGGCGCCCCAAATCTTTGTCTGAACCCCACAGTCTTTAGACTCTGGTTATTAGGGAAACATGGCACTCTGTACCAGGGGGAAGAAGTAGTCCCACCTCCCCAAAAACAGAACCAGGGCCTCTGTGGAGAGATAGCTGGCCCTCCAGGGCACGGAGGCTTCTGTGACAAGCACCTTCAGCTAGCTTTATCTAATGGGCTCACTGGTAAGGAAGAAATATTATTAATGTTACAATAGTATTGGTTTTTCTGTTGGTTCCATTTTTAAAATCTTGACTATGCATTTTGACAACGCAACAGTGAAGCATGGTGGGGATTCTTTGCAAGTTTGGGGCAAATGGTGTTGGGGATTTGGTCAGACTTAAAGGTCTCAGGCAGATACTTATCCATCATACAATACCATCAGAGAGCCCTGATCTCAACATTATGAGAAAAGCAACAGAGGCTGTCTAAATCACCAGAGGATCTGTAGTTATTTCTCCAATGTGTTTGGAACAACCTACCTGCGGAGTTCAGTAAAAAATGCCTAATTAGAAGAATGAATGCTGTTTTGAAGGTTGGTCACAGCTAATATTGATTAGATTTCGATTCTTCTTCTGTTCACTTGCTTTGCTTTTTGTTAAATGATAAAAATAAACTGTTAACATGTTTATGTGAGAGAATTCTTACTGTACAGCATTTTTTCACACCTGCCTAAATGTTTTGCACAGCACTGCGTGTGTCTATAAATAGAGTTGTAATTATGTCGGGGATATGGCTGGAACATTTCTCATGTGACGCGAAAGTAGCGGCTGGTTGTTACCATAAAGCTGGAAGAGCTTATATGACAGATCTGCTATAATGTATTGGTTTAAACATTTCATTTGGAGGCCCAGAGGCGGCCATTACTGTCAGTCATGTGATATTTTGTGACCTTCCCTGCTCAGACACTACACTGAGCTAATGCTTTTGAACTTTGTTCCTGCATGGGCTTTCATCAGTCACAGTGTCTTGCTGGGTGATTAAGACCGAGTTATTCTTTTGTTGAGCACACACAGTATGACAAAGATTCAGGTTGTTTTGTCTAGAAGACTAGGCTAAGATAATAGAAACATAGAATTTGGTAACAGATAAGAACCGCACGGCCATCTTGTCTGCCCATTATCCTGTAAAGATTCAGAACTTTGAGCTGTCTTGTGTTAGATAAAGGATAGCTTTATGCCGATCCCCTGCAAATTTAAATTACCCTACTGTATTAAAGTTGAAATCCCCTTACTGTATTAACCTCAACCAACAGAACAAATATGTATTTTTAATTTGATACTAAAAACCTAAAAATGAATGTTTTGCGCAGAAGCACCTATAGCGCAGTTGTTTTGCCTGTCACGTCCAGTATTGATTGCGTCACATACTACTGACAGTGCCGGTGTCGCCATTGATTTATCCTTGTCTCTAAAATAATGTGGTATATGAGGAATTGGCCTTTTAGCTGTCCAGTACTCTCTTTCTGTGATTTTCCTTAACATTTTGTCTTTATTTGTCCTTAGTTGATGTTTCCTAACGTAGTAAGAATACTGTATAAGATCTTTACACCTTAAAAAACAGAGGCGCGTGAAACCTGCGACCACATATACATTAGGAGCTGTGACAAGCCTTAATGGCGGCCTTTGGTAACAGATGCTACTGCTATTTGTAATCATGGTTCTGTGTCCTCGAGTTCTTGGGGGAATGGAGGGCTGTAGTGAAGATGTTGGATAGGCCGTACGTATGCACATTGTTCAGTTCAGGTACAAAGCACATTTTCTACTGATCTTGCCCAGCGTGCCCTGTAGAACGACTGTTGGTAAGCAGGGTAGAGCTTCAATGCAACAACTTGTCTTTCCTCCTTGGCGGACTCAGTTCTGTGGAGCCCCTAGGAGTGATTTTTAGCTCTACACGCTCCCATGGTGGGTTTTGGAGCTTACAGAGGGTAATTTATTTAGGTGTGCAGAGCTTCCTGGTGGGTTAAGGTCTACGGAGCTCATAGAGTTGGTCAAGCTGTGCGTAGCCCGTCGGGTGTATTTTGGCCACACATGTAACTTGCAGGCGTGATGTTTATCATGCGATAGTCCCAGAACAGCATTCCGTGATTTCTGTCGTGGCGCTCTAACCCGTAAATAGCGTTGTTTAATGATTTTCCTTCAACAATTAAGTGAATATGCCCTTCTGTGTACTTTCACAGCTGGGGGTCCTGACTGCGAACGCTCCTGTCTTACCCATTACATGTGTAAATAATCTCCCTTCTCCTGTTTGTGTCAGCAACAGGTGGCATTCTCCCCATGATATATTATAGTTTATATATTTTTTTTTATTTGAGTGTCTTTTCTTCCTTTCAGATGTTGTGGTTGCAGAAAGCGTTGTTGTCATTAAGAAGCTGCTTCAAACCCAGCCATCGCAGCACAGTGACATCATTAAACATATGGCCAAGCTCCTTGACAAGATTACTGTGAGTATTTTATTTTGGGTTCTAAATATGCTAATTGATTTTCTTTGCAGCCGCGGAGCTGAGGGACCTGGTTTGTCTGAGATTGATGACTTCGCTTGCTGCCGGTCTGGGCCCCTTTTGGGAAGCCGGTCTAGCTGCCGTCGAAGTTTTAATCCCGCAGCCAGTATGATTCCTCAATGTCATCGTGAACGACGCATTTCCTCCTAGATTTAAAGTTTCCTTTGCAAACAAACAATGTAACTTATGGCTTTGAACACTTTTATGGGGCACTGGAAGGTTGCGCTTATAAACACGATAATGATGGTTTAGCCCGTAAATAACAGATATTAACACATTTTAATCTCTAGTTATCAGGCCCAAATACAGTATTATGTTGGAAGTTACATAATAACCAAAGTAGCGGTAAACATGGAGTTTCCTGGGTTTTTTTAACCATATATATATATATGATATAATAGAACCCACATGTAATACGTAAACTTAATTTCGAGATAAGTTTGTTTAGATGTCATGTTATTTTGTCCTTGTGGTTAATACGCACTCACCCACTCAGTTCTCTATATGGGGGAAACTAATGTTTTGTGTGGTATTTATAGTATGTATGTTTTTATTATTGTTTGACTCTTTTGTCACAATGTAATTTCCATCGGATAAATGAGCCTGCAGTTAATCCTGCCGTTCATAGGAGCCATTACCGGTCTTAATATGATCATTAAAGTCAGGTTGTCCTTTTGATGGCCTATAACCATTTTATGATTCATGATTCTACACGCTCTTTCATATTGCCTGAATTAGTACTGTTTTTGTTTTCATTATCGTAACTTTCACATTCTGGTGGCGTGCTATGGGTTTAAAATTAATGGCAATAGCGTAATATACTATCAGAGTCCGGAGGCTTCCTCGGGAATCTGAAATGTCCTCTAATTAATGAAGGCCGCCTCTCTGACAGCGGATTCTCTCAGATAAGCTTATGTCAGGTGCTGACTGGCATGGAATATTCATTGTTGGTTTAGGGTACGAGATCATTAATTAGTAACTGGTAAATAGATAATTTCCAGGGCTTTTTTAAAAAATCCTTTAGTAATAATTAAAATACATATATTTTTGCAGAGATTGAGTTTTAAAAAGTGAGCTAAGGTTCCAAACTAGAATCTTGACAAATTCTGTTTAAGACACAAAAACTCCAACAAACTAATAATAATAATAATAATAATGTAGTGTGTGTGTGCATAGTTGTGTTGTTAGGCCATGGAAACCAAGACTAGGTTTACAGAGAGTCTGAGCAATGAAGTTTAACAATCTATAAATACCCTCTACCACCCGAAACATTTTATTACCCCTCTCATAAGGCACATTTCTTGTGACTTTTTGTATTTATTAGTGCTTTTCTGTCCGTACATTTAGCTAGAACGTCTAGCTTTGACCCGATGACCAGCTTCATGACATGTGGTTACCTGTCTCCCAACAGCTTAGCTTTAGTGTCTGGCTCGTTGTCATGGTTATGTTAGTGATAAAGAATGATACGCATTCATTTATAAACATAGTGAGTTAATTTATCTGAGGTCGGTCTCCGCTAACCAGGTACAAGTTAAGGGCTAAGATAGATACTGATGAGAAATTGTGACATTTTAGATAAGAGTCCTGGTTGTCCCCATTATATCCAAGTTTCTATTGCCACCTGCACTGGTTGATATAGTTATAGCTGGTTTTGTTGTTTTGCTTGGTTTTCTTCTTCTTCTTTTTCTTATCTTTTATTTATATAGCGCCAAAATTCTACATCTACAAAAATCAAGCATTTTACGTTCTAAACATTATTTCCTTCGATCATGTGTTTTCTTTCTTCCTGCAGAATTTCAGTATAAATAATGTATGAATTAAAATAAAGATTTTCTCTTATTTCCCCAAACTCAAGCACTTAGCATATTGCAGTTATAAATACTTCCACCAACACAGTTCGCACATAATTGCCCACTCATAGCGGCTCTTGATGTAGACTGTGTTGGCTAATTGTACCTCCCTAATTTAGTATTTAACCCTTTGTCCGTTAATGTAAGTCATTCAGATTTTTTTTCTCCAGTAAAGTTTAAATGGAAATTAAAAATAGCGCTTTTACAATCCGACTAATTGACATTTTGACCATGTGGGTTTTGTGAAAGGAACATACTTATCCAGTATACTGATGTATAAAAATGAAGGAAAAAGGATTATTTTTCATACAAAAACATTTGGAGCTTTCAGCTTCGTTTTCATTTGTTTCGTTGGGGCCCTTTCGTTTTCGAACAATCGTACTAATTAACGAAATTGCCACACTTCATTATAATTAAAATTCACACAAATCCGAATCGGCAAGTCTGTTATCCATGCTTTTGAACAAGTGATGTTTTACATTGTTAAAGGAGACGGTGTGCTACGTTTCAGGAGTAGTCAGGTCAGTTATCGTCTATGTAACGTACTTTGCAGAGAGCCTTTGGCCAGCGCGATGACCTTTTGCTCAGCAGCATAGCGTGATGGGTGCTGGCGGAGCTCAGTCCTGACCCTGTTCTTAGGGAGAATTCAGTGGGACTTGGCTAGAAGCTAGATGTATAGAAAACAGCCTACAGTAAAGTAAAGATCTTCCGAGGCAAGCAGTGGAGCAAACAAAGCTTGAAAGCGTCCTGGACATTACTACATCTTTAATGTGGTAGATAACCTTTGACACTTCTCTTGGAATGCTGTTCCAGTTAACACAGGAGTTTGACCCATTCTGACCGATGGACTATTATTTTTCTTATATCGGGTGTTACTCCATAAACGGAAGGAAAGCAAAACCTGATGGGGGACAAATTAGCAAAAGAAACATAAAATCCTTTCATTTTTGATCCAGTGATGCGTTGGATTAATAACGTTGATTTTAGTGTATAGTGCATTAGATATTGCATTAAATAATTTTTTATATATTTTTGCCAATAAAAAGATAAAAATATTTTTTCTGTAAATCAGTATACAGGAGAAATAGGTTCAGAGATGACAAAAGGTTAATTAGTAGATTGTAGAGGTGCTAAATTTAAACTTTGCTCAACTGAATGGCTAGTGATAAAGTAATTAGGCTCCTTACATTAATGGACAAAGGGTTAAATACTAAAGTAGGGGGGTGCAATTAGCCAACACTGTCTCCATTAAGAGCCTCAGTGAGTGGGCAATTTTGTGCTAATTGTGTTGGTGGAAGTATTTATAAATGCAATATGCTAAGTGCTTGAGTTTGGGGGAAATAAGAGAAAATCTTCATTTTGTGTGTTCTTCAAATTGTAATAAATGCAAATTACGTCTGGAACGTGTATGAAGAAATTGGTTTCCATTTGTAGCGCTACATGTGCATGATTGAAAGCACATTTGGAGATAATTGCCTGGCGTTATTAATTGTTTATGTTAAGACATTGACTGAAATGGGGGTTTGCAGGTGATGTGGAGGTTTCCCTGTCTTCACTCGCCGTTATTCACATTGAGTTTAGGGTGACCGCGTTGGCCGTGTTTTCGGGATGTATCTTTGTTTTGGGTATTGCTGCCCTGCTTTATCTAGGATGTATAACTCAGTAACTGGTTTCCTTCCATGGGTTTATACATCCCAGCTCCCGCAGGGCAGCACTTACCTGTTCTGGATTGTGTTTCAGCTCAATGACTTCCCTATTTATTATGAAGGTGTAACCTCTGTGAGCTTCTGCAGCCAGAATAGCTCAGCTGTACAATGTATAGTGAAATTATATTTCGTCAAAGTCTCGTTACACATTGAATTATACGTTATACAGGACCAGCGGCGGTCTTTTTGCTGCCAGCTTTGACCCTTAATATGAGTAGCGCGGTGAGGGAGTTCAAACCACAACCCTCCTGCTAACTCTCCCTTTAGTGAATAAAGCCCATTGCGGTAACAGAATGTCTTAGCAATGTATATAGAGCCTGTGAAGTCCATCACATTGCTAAAGGTCTTTCTTTGGTTAAAAGAAAACAAGATTCATTTGAAATTGGAATGTTTTATGAAATTCAAGATAACTTGTTCTAGCTAGTCCAGGATGAAGGAGTTTGAACCCTCTACCTATATAATTCATATTGTCACATTTATGTGCTTACTGACTGCATGTTTACATGCTTAAAGTTACAAAAGCCTAGGCACACCATAAGTTTCCATAAAGCGTATTATGTCCTATTTCCGTAAGCAATTGTCCTTTTGCGTATTATGATCCTCTACTAATAACCTTTATCCGTTTTACTTAAGTCGGTGTGTTTATAAATGAGTATTTTCCAGTTTATATTATTGTATTTTATTGTTCCATAGAACACAGGGTGTGTTCAGCGAATGCACAGATATTCTGCAAAAAGGGGGTCAAAAGCCATTATTTCTGCAAAGAAAAGGCAAATTACACAAGAAATGTTAAACACGCATGGGATCGGCATAAAGATGTCCTGAATCTAAGACTAGACCAAGGACTGATTGGGGTCTGATCCAGAGTAGATGAGATGTTACATTCTAATACATAGCATATTTACGCTCACCATTGCCTAGATCTCTACGCGTGAGATCAAGTTTCTAACATATGCCGTAGTTTGTTTTTGCTGTAATGCGGTAATTCTCTGTACATGGAGGTAAGAAATGCTCGGTTTCTGCAGATCTTTGGCTCCCTCATTGAATTAAACATGAGGCTGCCGAGTTTCAGTGCACGGCTGCTTTCTCCGGGATTCTGGGCTTGGATTTGTTGTATTAATGTTGTTATAAATTTTACTTGTGCTAAGCTGATGAGATGTCATTTTCAGCGATGAGGTGCCTAATGGAGCCTGGATGCAAAAAGAAAAATTCTTTATTGCAATGTTTCTCTGAGGTGTCATCCACTCTGAAATTTACTCACTGTTGTGCAAGATCCTCCAAAGCCATTATGTACGTAGTTTAACGATGAAGAAGCTGATCAGTCTTGCGTAGGTTTGGCTAGGATTTTCAGAGCCACCACAGTTGCGTACATTTGTTTAACATGATTGTTCTTTAATTTTTGTGGGTTTTTTCTCTTTAGTTTTCATGCTTGATACTTCCTTCTAGAATTCTTCAGTGTAATCTGTATAACATTATGTTGTGTGAGATTCTTCCACGTCAGCAGCACTGCTGTGTCTTATGATCCTCATGTTGTGACTTTTTCTTTTGTTGCGGTTAGAGGTTCATTAAACACCTCCTACGGCCCTTTGATACTAGAGGTTGAAGCGGACAGACCTACACAGGCATGATACCGATCAAAAGTTGTTTTGACTGTAAAATATTTTTTTAATATAATTAAAAAGTTTAATATATTGTTTTCACGCTGTTGCATATAGTCTGTAACCCCAGCCCAATCTACTAGACAAACACTCTTAACACCTTACATATACTACACATGGTGATTGATAGAATGGCTCAGTCTTAATCACACAGCCTGACTCTATGGCTAATTAATGTCTGTGGAGGAAATGATTCCATTGTACAAGCAGGACTTTGTTAGCACTGTCATAAAGCATCAGCTCAGTGTAGTATTTGAAGAGAGAAAGTCACCATAAATCCCACAACTCAAAAAAATGGCAGCCCTCCAAGTCTGCTGAAGTTTATTGGGAGGGTTAAATAAAAACAGGTTTTCATCAATACTAACCTACATCACTGTGTATTGCACTCTATTTAAATATTGATCTCTTCTCTTATGACCTACCAAAACCTAGAGCCATTCCTGGCCATGACATGTGCCCTGACTAGCCTTCTTTACACAGGAACTAACTGCGTTGGAGACATTGAAGAAATGCGTTTGGACAGGTCACATGAAATATTTAATTTTATTGTTTAATAAAAACAACAAGTTGATTGTAAAATGCATATCATTCATGGACATATCCTTGGAAAGTATCTTTACTTTTAAAAGCTCCCTTATTGCTAACCTGAGACTTTATCATTATTTTCTTATTATTATCTTTTATTTCTATAGCGCCAACAAGATACGCAGTGCTTAATACAATACGTATATATTCAAGGGGTCTGACAAGACGAGAACTGACAGACTACGACAAACCGATACATTAGGTGGAGAGAGCCCGGCTCGCAAGCTTACAATCTTGAAGGAATGGGGTGACAAACATAAGGCATAGAGAAAGAAATAGAAACAGGACACAGTCACTGATACACGTTTGACGCCATTTCATGTTATGATGTTACAAGGGAGGACCGAACATTTATCTTTTAGCCATCATATGTAAATGCATGGGGGATGCACGTGTGGAGCACTCTCTTTTTGGGGTTAGTGGAAACACTTTGTTGTCACTGATTGACTTCTTCAACTAGTCACTCTTTGGCAAAAATAGCCGCACTGTGGGGGAAGAGGGCAGCTGCAGCAGCAGGGCAGCCTCTTCAGTGTCACATAAGTGCTTTTTTCATCTTGAAGTACTTGAAGTCATTTAATATGCATTCTTCTGTAGTCTGGCTGTGAGGGACATTGACTGTCCCGCTAAGGACAAAATGTTGTTTGGAACTGATGTCCCTGGTTGCGAAGGCACATCTGACAAGTGTGTTACGTCTCTCCTGTTCCGAATGTCATCCTGGGTTCTGCCGCCGAAAATGGAAGCTGTGGCGCGAAATAAATCGCTAGTCTGAGACTTGTAACAAAAGTAGAGACCATCAGACTCCCAAACACATTACTCATGTTAGATTAGTTATTAAGATGAGTCTAAATTGTAATTTCCCAAATATTGCCACAGCAGCAAATGGCTCATTAAATACAGACTCTATGATGAATAGCTTTTCTATTAAAAAAAGCAGGGGAATTAGAATAAGCTGTGCTGCATATTTGCTGCTTACTATAATGTATTATAAAGGCTTTGGTAGCTTAAATAATGGGTCATTTTACACGTTTACATTGGATAGTATTCTATTTTGAAATTGTTAATAATGTAGTACTTTCTGTATAATATGGCTTCATTATGAAGATACATTTCTAAGATTAAAAACCAAAACAAAACTGAATCTTTCAAAAATTAATAAAACCTTCAACTGCTAGCCCTCCAAACAATTTGGGGGCAGCTATTTCTCTTGGGATACCTCGTTCATGGGATAGGTATAAAGATTAAAGACTGATTAAGGTCGACATCGCATGGGCAGACTAGATGATCTGCCATCAAATTCAACTTTTTCTCATTTTATTCTTATTTAATTAAATTATATGCTATTTACTATAACATCACATGTGCAGCTAGTTATGATATAATGTGATATCTCTAGTAGAATTTGAAAGATATTTTTATGGGGAGAAATTGTTATGAATAATAGTTGTGCTAAGCCTAGATCAAGCAGTTAAGATGGAACCCAATGACATGAGCTCCATTAAATGGCTTTTTGCCCAAAGTATCATTAAAATATGTAAAAAAAAAAGTCACAATACGTTTTAAATGTTACTTGTAATTCTTCCCAAATGGCTTTTCTTAAAGCCCTGTTCAGATAACCCGTTGTAGGGGAGGGTCACACATCTCATGTAATCCGTATGTATTGGGATCAGGAAGAAAGGGGAACATTTTAGGATCTCGCAAGGAGGCAAAGACAATCCTTGGCGGCAAGGTCAGTAATTTGTCTTTAAAACGGGCGGCACACAGTTATAGCCCCACCCACTCATGTCATAAATCCCTCCTCCATTGGAGACTATTATCCTGTCATTGTGGGGATGAAGACGATGCCCAAGAAGACCCAAAGTACTTCTATTGACATTGAGGGGAGTACTTTCCTGACAATGATTAACTCCTTCTAAGCAGGCAATCATTGATACAAAAATGGGGGCAGAGCGTCGTCCTGGAGCTGCAGCTTCTCCTAAAAGGGCACCAGACTGTCTTTATTACTTTAATTCCATGGCACATTGCTCGTAATATATATCAATATATTTATGCGTTTGACAATGTTAATGTTCTTCGTAGTACTATATATAGATATATATGTTAAACAGCCATATTTCTACATTTGGATATAGAAATGTTTAAAGATATTTCATGTGTGGCTTTTATAAAGCTTTTAGTTTTTCTTGAGGTTTTTAATAGAGATTATGTGTGTTCGGTGCTCCGGTGGATCGGTTTGTCTGTATATTAGGGCATTTGGCTTAATTTGCCGTTGCTCATCTTTCTTTTAAGATGGATTAAGTAAGAGCGCGCAAAGGCTTTTAGAGACGGCCTTTCTGCTGCAAGCATTGCTTGCCCGATCGGCATTGTCCTTTTTAAGTAGGTTCCTTGGCTGTACGTAATTTGTTCAATTTCCTTTTTATATTCACTTTCAGTGACCATTTGAAGAGCTTGCTTACCTTTTTGTAAGATTGGCTTATAATAAGCTAAAAATACATTGTAGATTGTATTGATGGATAAGAGTTAAGAAAGTGCACTTAACCACTTGTTAAGTGTTTGTGCCGTACAGTAAAACCCCAGCCAGTACCAGATGCATCCAAGGATAATGCAGGGCTGTAATGAAAGAATGACGCTCCAGATCTTTTAACTTTAAGTATTGCCCTTGATAAAAACATTGTGTGGGAGCTTGTGGTTTCCACCATTACCCATGGCGGTGGGGCACGTCACTGAATTTACCAACGTATCTGTATTGACAGCTTCATTGTACACCAAATGAAACTTTATTTTTTTTATTGATTTTGTATAAATGTATTTTTTTTTATCGTATTGGCATTATCCAATAAAATATATGGAGGTCTGTCATAGTAAAAGAGATGATATGAATTATAGGGAATAATAAAATGTAATCTTTCAGCGTATAGAATATTTTTATTGACAGATATCTGTCACGGCTCATTATACAATTCTATACTCTTATTAATAGGCTTTGTTCGCTATGGCCAATTTTTCACGTCATTGAATATTGGATATTTACAAGAACATTTTGTGTGCCAGATATGAATGGGATTTGTTTTTTTAAAATTGTAATTTCTATTTTAAATGCTCCACATGTATATTTGATAGAATGGGGCACATTAGAAAACTAAATAAAATATGTAATTTATATGAAACCGATTTTGGTTAAACCTATTATCATAATGACGTCTTGTTGAAGAGGTGCGAGTAAAGCTCGCACTGTGACGCATGTATGACGTTCTCTGTTGTCCCCCAGGTTCCGATGGCTAGAGCGAGCATTCTGTGGCTGATCGGAGAGTACTGTGAGAGGGTACCCAAGATTGCGCCTGATGTCTTGAGGAAGACAGCAAAGACTTTTACAAATGAGGATGACATAGTGAAGCTTCAGATCTTAAACCTTGCGGCAAAGCTGTTCTTGACCAACTCCAAACAGGTACGTTGACATGGATCAGGTCCGGTCACCAATAAACTTTCTGAGAGCCAGTTAAAAATCTGGAATTGAAGCAAGCCAACTCCCTGGTCCATAAAAGAGCTTCTGCGATGACGTAGGTCCTGTGTCGTGGAGGAATTTATTTTTCATTTTGAATTCAGTTTTACTGCCACGGATGGTCCCTCTCACCGCCTTTCATTGGTAACAGGTAATATACCTAAATGCCTGTTTGGGATTTTGTCATTTTCCTTTATTTCTTGATCTATATGAGGCTTGAGACGCCGTACCCAGGACTACTGTAGCAGAGTTGCTATTAAATCTGCCTTCAGCTGCTTTTGAACTTTTTTAGAACACTTTTCTCGACAAGTATTTAGTAAAATATCACCTCATGACGGACGACTACATTAGAAATGAAAAAGAAGTCCTATCTGTTGGCTTGAGTTGTGTCCAGAGACTGAATTCCAATGTTAAAATATTGTCTTCAAAAGAAATGAATTTTCTAAAATAGAATTATAAACAAGAATAATAAACCAAAGTAGGCAGAATAGTATCCATCATAGTGTCTCCAACGCGCCACTGAGATGCTTGGTTAAGTCTTAGCGACTTAGCGTTCTGTAGGGTCAAACAATAGTGTGCATTATCTGCAGGACGCTGTAATATATTGGTATTATTACTAGACTGCGAGCAGAGAGAGAGATATACTGGCCTCCTTCATTACAAGTAATTCTTCGTCTGCTCGGGGCATTTTTCTTATTCAGTTCAGTACACCAAGTGTATGAATTTCCTTCGTTAGATGAAATAATCACATTTCACACTCTGTGCTTGTTATCTGGCATACTTGCGTCTATATTTGTGCTCTATACACATAATTACCGGCGGAATACGTTAAAACTATTTTTAACCAGCATTTATGCATTACAGATGCATCTAATTTAAAACATTTACAGCCGTACGATTTGGGTTTTCTGGAGGCCATTATAAAAGAAGAAGAAGAAAAAAAAAAAGAAGAAATGATCTCAATGCAGTTTTAATGTCGCGCATTCAACCGCCGGCGAAAGAAATGATAGGAAATCTGCCATAAAACACGCCGTTACCTTACGTAAATAAATAAATGAGCAATATTACCGGAGGCTGTAAGCACTCTTTTATCTTGGTTTTTACATCGCATCAGCATCTCGCTCTTACGAAAAAAGAAGTAACGGCGGTGCAAATAATTTTCAGTAATCCAGTTCAGTGATTCATGCGTCTCCCGTAATGGGTCGTAATTCAGAGCAAAGTAACGGCGTGCGGTCGGACTGCGGACGGAGCCGGTGCCAAGCCCGGTATCTCTTCATAAACCGCACCTCGGCAGGAACGCTTCGCCAGCCCCTAATACCCTCTGATGTTTTGATGTCCTGCATATTTTTCCTATTAAGTTTTGAGTGCCATGTTTTTCGTTGTATTTCCACATTCATTATGCTCACGTAGACCCTTCAGTGGGTTTGCCATATATGATTATTTTTTAATGATGCCTTTCTTTCCACTTCAGCAATTTAATAATCTAGCACATGGCTGCCTTTTCCTAGTTAGCATTCACCTCCCGGCTCCGGAGAGGACATGTGCTTTGGCTTCGATGTTTCCGTTTGCCGCCTCAGAAATGCGTATTCCCAGAGGGGCAACATTTGTTTGTCTTAATGGTTCATTTTTATTACCGCTTTAAGTATGTTTACTGAAACTTCTCAATAATGAGAAATAACACATGGTAGGATCTCTTATGATTTCTTTTTTTTCTTTTCTTTTTAACAGACAAAGTTGCTTACTCAGTACATATTAAACCTGGGTAAATATGATCAAAATTATGATATCAGAGACCGGACACGTTTTGTGAGACAACTTATTGTTCCGAATGAGAAGAGTGGAGCCTTAAGCAAATACGCCAAGAGAATATTTTTGGCCCAGAAACCTGCTCCTCTACTAGAGTCGCCATTTAAAGGTACAGTCTATCTGCTTTTTGAAATTGGTCTTTTACCTGTGACCCTGAGAACTTTGATTGTTACCGTTTGTTTACATCACTTTCATTTCAATATAATGGTGGGGCTATACTTTGTTTTTATGAGCCTTGAAATTTCCTAAGAAATGTCATATATATAATTATTTTTATTATGCACTTGAATTGAAGACCTCACTATATCCACCCAGTATCTGAACTTAGTATTGATAAGCATTTTGGGGCAGAGGTAGGTCAGTCTAGATGAGCGACCAATGTTCTGTAAGGCCGTTCTCTGCTTTTGCAGTAGACAGATCACCTTCTTGGGTGACCTTGGTGTCCTGCAGGTACATGGGCTGTCCCGGTCAGGCCCCCTGGTGTCCCGCAGGTAGAGAGCCTTCCCCGATTAGGCCCCCTTGGAGTCCGTAGACCTGAGGAGCTTGTAGGTAAGCAAAGTGTTTCTTGTCCTTCTGCTACTTCTCATCTTTAAGTAAGAAAGCGACTGCATAAAATGGAGTAATGGGGGTGTGCAGAGGCACCGAAGACCACACAAGGCTCAGCCATTGTCACAAGCGCAAAACTCAAACAATACCAAAAGCAACTTTTTCTGGCCTACGCCGACTAGGTTGGCAAGTCCAGTGGTGGTGGAGAGTTAATGCCTTATATTAAAACATGAGAGGTAGCAGAAGGACAAGAAACACTTTTCTTACCTGCCAGCTTTGTGTGTTTTTTTTTTAATACTATCCTCACAGAATAATATTGTTCACAAAATGCAAATTGTAGATATCAACCAATAGAATTAATAAACTTGCTCTAAATACAGCATATTATGCCTTTCAGAATTTACTTAAGAGTTTAGTGTTCTAAATCTCATCTCATTTCTCTGATAATGGTGTTTGGATTCGCAGAAAAATAACTATTAAAATTCTGAATGAGTGTTTGCCATGACATGCCTATGGGTTGTTTAACTGCGCTGTCATTCTTAATATTTCCCGGAAAGTCATTTTTAGAGAGGCTACATCTCCATGCAACACCTCTAAACACACAGAGTGATTAGCTTTTTTATTGGCCATTATGGAAGAGATTATTGTGATGTATGGATTGAAATAATCTCCTTGACCTATAAAGAGCTTCCTAGTTTATGTTTAGTCCCTGGAACTCAAGCTAATGTAACTGCAATTATCTCGTGTCTTGATTATGGCTTCACGTTCGGTTCCAAAGCTCATGTTTTTCATTTTATTCCAATGGTAGCTTTTTTTTAAAAATCTTTCTTCTTATTTCCAATAGACAGAGACCGTTTTCAGCTTGGCACCCTGTCACATACCCTGAACAGCAAGGCCTCGGGTTACTTGGAGTTATCGGACTGGCCGGAGGTGTCCCCCGATCCCTCCGTGCGGAATGTGGAAGTTATTGAACCAGTAGGTGTTTTCTGTCCCATTGAAATACTTGTGTAACTAAATATACTATTAAGCACATTAATCTGCTTAATGGCCAACCCCCCTCCCAAAAGAAATTCATTAATTTATTGTTTTTTTGCCTTGTTCGTAATTTTGGCAAGGTACACTTCATTTTCATGTTACACAAAAGCAGTCAGTGGTGGTCATAGAAGCTGGGGGGAAAAAAGTTTCTGTGTTTTTGTTAAGGAGTTAAACACAAAAAAACACAATATCAAGAGGCAGGCATGCCCTAGATTTTTATTGCCAAGATCAGTGGAGCAGATTATGCTATAAATATATTTTAAACTAATGGATATTAGTTAATAGATTGTACGTTTGCAAGAACAGAGCCTCTCATTGGTCCAGTGAGCAATCCGGTTGCTGTTTTGGGGTCCTTTTTCTCCCATTTGAGACACAATTGGAAATTATTTTGTTGCTTTTAAGTTGTGTGTTTTTTTTCTTTTTTTTCTTATATACCTTGTTCTGGATCACCAACAATATGATGCACTTGTCTTTTTTCCCTCTACCTAAATTACTCTTCTTCTGTACTAGTATTTCAAATACAAGAATGTTCTATACATCTCCTATAGTGTCGGAATGACCTCTGCACTGTAGCAGAGATATGAAACGATTCTGCATAGTCTGTTTCTGTTGGACAGCCCTTTTCCAGAGCTTGAAGTCCAGGTGTAATGAATCCAGTTGATTATAAAGTTTATGCCCATAAATACAATAATAAGATAATAAATAAAGTCTTAATGTATAGACTCAAGGTTATGGAAACCTAGGAGTCGAGAATGAATTAGTATGTTTATTTCATTATAGCGAAGCAGACTAATTGTTTCTTTTTGCAGGTTAGAGGATGGGACACGTCGGTTGCAAAACCAAAGAAAGAGAAAGACGCTGAGAAGTTTTTCTCGGAATCCGAAGAGGACAATGAATCTGCAGCCACCAGTGGTAAGTGTGTCTATCGGGAATGTCCGGAATTATGTGACTTTACATAATTTATTACCGAAAAAAAAGGTATTTTGGATTGAGGAAAGAACCCCACCTGCGGCATTGGATGGGCAGTGTGCCGATTTCCCACTGATCAGACAAATGAGGAAAGAGTTGGCTCGCACACATCTGTATAGATAGTATTCCTCCATTTATACTACACAAACAGTCACGCTTCCCATCTCACTGTGAAATCTTAGCTGGATGGTTCATGGCTTGCGTTACAGATCTGAACACAGCGATTTACATTGCTTTGCGTGGATGAAAAGAAGTGGATCAAATAACCTTAATGAATCTCCCTGGGCTTCCTCGAGCATTACCAGTGAGAATCGCACGTTGGATCTTTACTGTTGTAAAAGTGAACTGACCTGTTCAGGATCTTGTTCGATATTTCCTTCTATATAATGAGCAATATAATAGCTATCAAAATCTGAAGGCTACCGACCCCTAATAAGGTGTCTCGCCTTAAATGAATATTTATGAAATCATAATTATTATTGTTAATTCTTTTATACGTGATATAGAATTTTTTTATTTGAAAAATACCATACTGTATGCCAAAGCATAATGTATGTAAATGAAACGCTAAACTTGGCCCTCTGGCAATAGACGGGGACCCGCAGGTTTGATTGCAGGGATGATTAGAAATGGAACTGATAAAGGGATGTCAGGAGGCAGTCGCTAGGTTAGTTACCCAGTGCTGTCTGAGTTAAATGGTGTTGCCCTAAAATATGGAAACATAGGGGGCCATGACAGACAGGAGCATTTTAAGATATAAAGTGATTTTTAGTACGTCATCCGTCTTGTAACTTGAACTTAAAATTTCCCTGCGTGCGCGGTTGTGTTGCTGGTTTTATGTGACTGCGTTTTTTTGTTTATTATTAGGTTTATGCAGAAAACTGGAACTATCCGTGTGATATATACCTGCTGTGAACTACAGTTGCATAATGAGTTTTGGATTAAATTATTTAAAATAACATAAAAATAACAATCTGTTAAGTAAAAAAAAATACATAACACAAAACCTTCTGTGCTGATTAATGTAAAGTATTTTTCTGATGAAGGGCTCACTTTAATGCCGTAATAATAATTAAATGCGGAGCAAGGTACACAATGGGTCTTTCGGTTAGCATGTGTTGTCAAATCCATTGTCATTCTATGTGTATTGATCAGCTCTGTGAAAACCATTTTTATTTCCACAAGATGTTTTGCTATCAGTCAGAGTAATGAATATAGGTTTTATTGATTCTTGTTACAAGATTAAACAATAGCTTTCCATGTGTTAGCAGAGCACTGGTGGCTTTGGAGATATGTATCTATTAAAGTTTTTAGAGGTCTGCTCCTCCATGTTGGGGCACTTTGATGAGTTTGTTCAATTATTTCATATCTGGTTATCCAGGATCGTAATGTTTAGTTATTTTTTTTTTATGTGCTAGAAAATGAATCTGATAGTGAAGAGGACAGTAATGATGAGGAGGAAAGCAGCAGCGAGGACAGCAAAGACAGCTCGGCCAGTGAAGACGAGGAAGACTCAAATGAGGAAAAAACGGTAAAGAAGCCAAAGAAAAGTCAAAATGACAGGTAAGTGTATACATGGGTGACGTAGACTACATTTTAATCTGTACCGGCTTGGTTACCTGCTGTGTTTGCAACCGGACACATCTCAGGAGCCAAGTAGCCATGGCTGCTAGATTTGTTTAGTTGGCTTCTATATCTTAGTGCTATTTTCTATTAATGTGAGTGGATACATCGCTCCCCAGCATCAAGTTTCCACATAAATGTTTTTAGCTATGACGGTGATATCGATCTCTTTAGAATACCCAATTAAGGGATCCAGGCCTCGTCCATTTATGAATCTCTGTAAGTACCAGGGTTGTTTGTTTGTTTATATATATATATACTATATATTATATATATAATGTCAAAAAATAGAGTATTGCAGAGTATGCGGTAATACCTTTTTTATTGGACTAACATAATATTTAAAAGACAAGCTTTCGAGAGTTATCCTCCCTTCATCAGGTCCGAAGCAATACTAATCAACATGATAGAGGTTACAACTTAAAACAAGTGATGGTATAAGAGAAGGGGGGGTGAGTGGGGTGTCGTAAATAATAGGTCTGGAGGTGAGAAATGCAGAGAGGTAGAGAGATAACCCAGGGACAGAACAAATAAACTTAGGGAAACCAATAACCACAGTAAAACTGGTTTCCTTACACACTACCAGAACTTCATATGAACTTCATCTAGTCATCCAATGTTTAATTTATGTTATTATCTTTGATGTTTTACTGTGGTTTCCCTAAGTTTATTTGTTCTGTCCCTGGGTTATCTCTCTACCTCTCTGCATTTCTCACCTCCAGACCTATTATTTACGACACCCCACTTACCCCCCCTTCTCTAATACCATCACTTGTTTTAAGTTGTAACCTCTATCATGTTGATTAGTATTGCTTCGGACCTGATGAAGGGAGGATA
This sequence comes from Spea multiplicata, assembly GCA_009364415.1. Lineage (NCBI taxonomy): Eukaryota > Metazoa > Chordata > Amphibia > Anura > Pelobatidae > Spea > Spea multiplicata. The sequence goes on along the minus strand of VKOC01000001.1, from coordinate 50,965,992 downwards.
ACTCTCGAAAGCTTGTCTTTTAAATATTATGTTAGTCCAATAAAAAAGGTATTACCGCATACTCTGCAATACTCTATTTTTTGACATTGTGTCTACTGGACTAACACGGCTTCACCCTTTTACATGTATATATATACATACACACACTTTTCCAATGCCATTATTCACCTTGCATTTATTATTAGCTGCTTAGCCTTTGCCTTGGTAGACAATGTAACTTGATACATAATGAGGTATTAGCTTTTTCAGCTATTTGTCAGAAAATGAAGCCCTTTCGCCTCGAGCAAGTCATGTTTCTAAACAATTGACAATAAAAGTAATTATGGCCAACATTCTATAAAGCAAAGGCTCTCAATGAAGAGAAGTGTTTGACTTGAGTGTTCTATGTATTTGTTTTTAAGATATTCATCTCCACCAAGACAACATAAATTTTGGTCTCTAGAAGGCTAACATCAGCAGATCTGTCCTTTTATTCTTTCTTCGGACAATTGAATCCCATCAAAACCCGTTATTGCTGCCTTTAATTATAAATCTGTTCCATTTTGCTCAGTAGGTGGAAAGGCATCTTTAATGTTGTATCCTAGGGCTCCTCGTGCCTTCGATCTGTTCCGTTCGCCTCCTTCGGCAGGTAGCCAGGCTTGAGCACCCGTTACGCTGTAACCCGCCGCCAGGCCCAGCCGCTTAGCTCAGTCGTGGCTGACAGCCCTGATTGGGGTATACTACGCACTCTGCTCCTTTTATTACACGCCGTAATTAAAGCAACTCGCCCTGCCACTTCCATAACAAACACAGCATAATGCCCTAATTATGACTTTATTAATTTAAGTCAGGATTTAATGATTTTAAAAGTGATTTATATTGTTTCTCCCGCTCAGAACAAATGAAATCTGTAGGTTAAATTAATACAGGCTTTTCATCATTGCAGAGCGAAAAAGCTACTTACCAGTAAATTTATTTCATTAGCTTAACAGCTACAACTAGCATCGGTAGGGTAAACAGTGGTTGCCCATTAGTTTACAAGCGCTAAAACAATTAAATAAAATAAATGACTGTGAGCATCGCCAACTAGATGCCCCTTGTACAAGAGTGCGACAGTAGAGGTTTTTGATAATGACCTGATTTCCCTTTGTTTTGGTGATGGTTATTTCACTGTTGAGTAGATATGGCTGGATGTATATCCCCAGTGCCCCTAGGCTGAAAGCCCACTGCCATTCCCCATGACCATGATAAAAGGAAGTGGATATAGCCAAGTAGAGGCATCTATTTAGTAGGATATGTTGAATCTTATTGATAAACGTATGTCATTACTTAGAAGTCGTATATAAAACATTTTTTATATATATATATAAGCATGTCATTTTTTTATAGTGAGTCTGACGATGAAAATAAGGAAAGTGCTTCAGAAAGTGAAGATTCCAGTTCGTCATCTTCTAGAAATTCAGAAAAGGATTCTTCTGGGTCCAGTTCGCAGTCAGAAGAAGAAAATGATTCAGAACACGAGACGGCTAAAAAGATTGTCAACAACAAAGTAAGGCATGCAGTACGTAGGAGCTGTCCTTGTTACTATAAGGGGCCGCCATTTTTAATTCTTTCTTTATAAGTGATTCATGAACCAAGCTGTTACTTGGGATGCCACACAGGTTTTTTTGCACGGAATCCCCCACTGGATTTTTCCCATGTTGTTGGGTTCAGAATTGATTCAGGTGCTATTGACAGCCAGTAGCTGCATTGGCTTGAATGCCAGCAAAAATAAGTGTTTTAGCCCCGTGCAGTTGGGTCAAGCCTGGAAACTATACGTTCTAGTATATGGAAGTGTATTGTGATTGTTTAGAGGCTATGATGCATTCACAGAACTGACCGATGGTAATAATGCATTTATTGCCATGCTATAATTTTCTAAAAGTAATAAAGGTACATTTCATATACATTCTAATCGATACATTATATAAACTTGTATGCAGCTCATGCATATGTTGAGGCATTAGCTTATTCCGTTTCATTAAAAAAGTTGTACTATCCAAATACATAACCCCACTTTTTTCTTTTAAAGGTCCTTTCAAGTGATCAGAATATAATTGATTATTTATTTGTGTTTCATACTGTAAAATATTTTAAAATACTGGGGTAGATCTGAGGCACTGAGGAATTAAATAGTTTGTCTATCCATTACATTAAGCCTATAATAAGCGGATCTATTTTAGCTAAACATGCAGCATTTTTATAATCATATCAACATTTTGTCTTGTCTTTTTTTAGACACGCATCTTCATGTAAGATATGTCTGTAAAATCCGTTTAGAAAAACAAAGCAATTATTGGTTAGAGTCAGCTGGATAAATAATTTGGATTCATAGTTATCTAGATACTGATTAAAAAAGAGAGACTGCTTATAATTCTGCCATCTGCTGCAAGACGGCATTACCTTCCAGTGACCCTTGTAGAAATAGACTTGGTAATATGAATATGCAGAGCCCATAAAAAGCATTTTACTCTGACGTTACAAATTATCCCTTGACTGTTACAGAAAATCCTCCTAATGACCATCAGATGAAAATTATGATCAATGTCATTTTAGCGAGGATTAACCCTTTGAAGTCCAGAGGCACTAGGACATAAGGATTTTCTGTAGGCAACAAGTCTTTGCATGCAGGAGGGAAGCACCACGTACTTAAATGCCATAGGGGTTTGCCCTGTAAATGCTCAATGGTCTTTTAATGACATAACGGTTTATGTCGCTTATCTTCTGTCACCCCATAAACTAATAGGACAGTACAAGGATGTCCATCTTTTACACATTGATATACGCGTTGGTTGGCTACTGTTGTGATCCAAACTCCCAGCCTTTGGAGCCAAAGAGGGACATATTGTTTTGGGGATGTGGCTCGAGCTGTAGAAGCACGGCTTTAAACAGCCTTTTTAGGGGAGTTTGGAATCTATTGATAGCGTTTTATGTAAATGACCCTGCAATAACACTCGTATCCATTGGGTAGCCATGAGAAATATATGTACCGTATTTGAGATGACCCTGATTATACGACGACCTCCCAAAATCTGAATATTAATTTAGGAAAAACAGAAAAATCCTGAATATAAGACGACCCTATAGGAAAAAAGTTTTACTAGTAAATGTTAATTCATGTAAACTATTTTTTTAATAAAAGCTATTATTGAGAAAAATATATTTTTTTGTTTTTATTTCCTTTTATTTTCCAACCTGCCCCCCATTTATGCACATCTGCCCCCAGGCTTGCCGCTCAACCCGAGAAATGCCTTATACCCCCTATATGCCAGTGTGCCCCATGATATGCATTTTAACTTTCTAAATGCCACTGTGCCCCGTTATATGCCTTTTGACCCCCTAGGTGCCACTCTGGCATTTAGGGGCTTAAAAGGCATATTATGGGGCAGAGTGGCATATAGGGAGGTATAAGGCATTTCTGGAGGCAGAGTGGCATTAAGGGGGTTAAAAGGCAAATCATAGAGCACGCTGCCTACAGAAATGCCTTATGCCCCGCATTTAATACCCCCAAACTTACCAGTGCTTCTGACTCCCTGGTGTGTTGTCTGGGCAGCGAGTAGCTGCTGCAGCCGAAGGAGGTGCCGCAGTGGTGCGGAACTCTGACAGCCAGGGAAGGTCTGCGTGATGGACGCAGACAACCCCCGCTGCTAACCGCACCTACTTCCGGCTGCAGCGGAAGCTGCCTAGGCGAATCGCGTAGACATCTACCTGCTGCCCGGACTACACACCGGGAAGTCAGATGCACTGGTAAGTTTGGGGGGGGGGATCCAGGTCCCCTGCAGCGCTGCGGGGATCTGGATCTTAGTCTCATAGTCAGACCTATTTGAGGGGTATTTTTCAGAGCATTTGCTCTGAAAAAAAACCTTGTCATATAATGGAGCAAATACGGTATATATATATATATATATATATCTTCTAAAGGGGGACATGTGAGAAGCAAGGAAAAGCGTGTAGCTTACAGCACCTTAGACCTTCCCATGCATGATACAAGTAATACTCTGCCTGTTTAGACTATGGCATGATAAGCCATTTACTTTCTGTGTATAATCTTTGCCAGACACTACCGGCCCACCATCCTGATCCCGTCTATGGTTCTATTAAATGCTCATTCTGGAGCCCCTCCACCTTTCTATTATAAGCTCGTTCTAGAGCCCATCAACCTTGCCATTATTTGCTCATTCTAGAGCCTCTCTACCTTTCTATTATAAGCTCGTTCTAGAGCCTCTCTACCTTTCCATTATATGCTCGTTCTAGAGCACCTCTACCTTTATATTATCCGCTCATTCTAGAGCCCTTTACCTTTATAGTATCTGCTCGTTCTTGACCCCCTCTCCGTTATGTACACAGTACAGAGTCCTTTTAGCTTTCTGATTCTCTGATGATTTGAGGAATTGTGTTATGATTTGCAGTAAACTTTTAATTGCTGCCAGGATTTTTGCACATGTCTCATATCTATTATTTTATCCCTCGTCTGCTGTATAGTTTTGCCTGTTAAATACAAGCTGTTGAGTTAGTCTGACATTGGATTCAGTTTTTGAATAAATCTTTGTCACGGCTCATACCGTTTCTTAATGCTAGGAAAATATTGATCCCTGCGAGCTCCACCGTTTAATTTGTTTTCTGGTTACAAGATCTAGTGTTCCAGACCTGTGAATACATCTGCAAATTTACAAATAAAGTGTGTGTGTATATATATATATATATATATATATATACATATACACAGATATATATTACATACTCTCTGGGTGTATGAACGTGTGTGCCCCCAGCTTGTTAGTGCCCCCAAACAGTTTATCTTTGCCATTGTTGCCCTTAAACAGCTTGTATGTGCCTTCTTTGCCTCTTGTCTCCCCTTTCAACATACACTCTGACACACACACACATGTAAACACAATTAATTACAAATTACACACACTCACTAACACACACGTACACATTCATTCTAATACACACTCCATCTCACCACACACACATCAGCTCCGCAATCCTTCCTAAGCAGCCCTTCATTGACACTGAAATGCAAAAGCAGGGGAGTGGGGACGTTCCACGTTCTTTAATACGTTTCAATTAACGTGCTTGAAAATATGCTATTCATAATAAACCAGGTAATAGTCATGTTGTATGAATCTAAATGTGTAGCGTTGTGACATGATAGCCATAGATAGAGAGAAGCAAATTTAGTAAAGATTTTTATTGGCTAAATGACAAAATAAATAAATGTATTGCAAGCTTTCAACACTATCTAGGTGTCTTCTTCATGATAATATGCCTGAAGAAGAGACATAGAAAGGGTTAAAAGCTTGTAATCCACTAAATGTCAGTTAGCCGATGAAGGTATCATCTTTGCCGAATATAAATCTAGATGAATGTGAGTTAAAGATGTAGTATAAAAGTAATATTATTATTATTATTATTATTATAATGTATTTTACTCTGTATAACAGTCAAACTAGAACTGACAGACTAAGATGAATTTGGTAAAGAGGGCCCCGCTCATAAGCTCACAATCTGGAGGAATAAAAAGCAAAAAAAACCCACATCTCTTGCCCAGGGTCCCTTGCAGTGTTGGGGTCCTTTTCCTGGGCCACAGCGAGCATACAGCAGCTATAGAACATGCAAATGAAAGTGTAAATGCGGGGTAATATCATTATTCTGCTTACTGTCCTCCTCTAACAACCTGATGTTGACGTAGGTAATGCAGATGCGGTCAGAGTCATATTTAAGTTGTGAATGATGCATTTTACCCAAATATTTTGGAAGGTAAGATGAGATTCGCACAGAAAGCCGCCGCGGTTCATGTTGTATTTCTGTGCTGCTCCATGGCTCACGCAGCGGTGTGAAATTTTCATTTTCCGCACTTTGCAGTCAGCGCGCATGAATTATGCATTGAGCAAGAGAAATCCTCTATCTCCTGCTTCATCTCTTATATGCTTTTATCCAGTTTCTGTCTCTATTAACAAGATGAATTGTAAATTGCCAAATCTAGATGCAATGCACCTTTAACTTTTTCGTTAAGAGCTATTAACCCCTCCCCCGCCGTATTGAAACCATGGTACTGCGTTAAAAATATACAGCAATTTATTGCAGATAGATTTATTGCAAATATTTCTCCCCAAAATCCAAATTCAAATGCCTTCTTCCCATGAACAACTGTTCCATTTCTGTTTGTTCATGGAAGCTTATCATCCATACGCCTCATAATATGCATTGAAATGAACATTGGTTGTACAAACACAGGTTCTTGTTTTTCTCATGGGATCGTGTTGATTTTGGCTGGACATCATTTTTTAAATGTATTATATTTTGAGATCTATTTTAGTAATAGCAGACTTTATAGCGCTATTACAATAGCGGGGGGGGGGCAAAGTTACCAATAACATAATTAACAATATACTAAATTAACAATAACATGAACACACTGAAGACACTTCCACAGAAGAAGCCTCTGTTCTTGAGTGTCCTTTATATTAATCATGTTCCAGTCTAAGTCTAGTTAGCCATGTGCTGACAGGATTGCAAAACATGTCCGTGTGCCTGTGCGATTTTATTTTACGTTCTCTTGTTATTTTACCTAGGTCTGGTATTTATTTAAGAACATCTTGTGTTAAGGTACTGACCCAAATATAACATACTTTTGCATAATAAATCACTACAGCACAGCAGAAATATGTGCACCTTATTCCAATTGACACACATGGACCATTCTCTTGGTCACCATTTCTATGAAGATCACCTTTCAAGATTTGTACCAGAATCCACAGGCATACTTGTCTTATGGTGCTCCCCCAGACCTCACCCAGAGCATTACCCTTCAATTGCTGCTGCCGTTACTGCTATGTGATGTGATATGATGTCATATCCCTCCTTATGAGGACGTTCATCATGGGGGGGGGGTACAGCATGCTATGGAGGATTTGTTGGTTAATGGAAATGTACCTATTGGGGAGATCAAAGCTCCCATTGAGCAGTAGAGCCTGATCTCCCAGTAGAGCAATACGTCTCCAGTTTTGCTGTGGTGCCGCTGCCCCCCCCCCCCCGGACCTGTCACCCTAGGCCAGGATACCCCACTTCCAGAATCCATTCACTACATAAGTCACGTTTGGTCCAGGAAACTCTTAATCACTGGTATATTTCTGTTTTATTCAGAAACCTGAACCCAAAGCCTCAAAATCGGAGACTACCAAGAAAAAGGACATCTCTCTGCTGGATCTAGATGACTGTAAGTATAATGAAAGTGGCTTTGGCTTTTGAGGTGGCTGTAGTACTTGTGCTAAGCAAACAGGCATAATTACCCCCATTCCAATTTCAGAGCTCTATGCAGCTCATAGAACTTCTGATAGCTTTTTAATTATTTTCTCAGCAACCAAATTCACAGGTTCAACCAAGCTGAATATTGTGTTCTAAGTGTCGCTGGAATGGATAGCCGCTGAACACATAGCATCAATACAACAAGTGCCACGCAAGACACAATCCCCTGTATAGTATGGATTTGTATTGTGGAGAGTGGCCTGATTAGCTGTGATAGCTTCATGAATGGTAAATGTCACACAGCACTGAATCAACGCCAAGTTAAGAGTCTATACAGCCAAATGGTTAGCTAGTGGCTTAAGATCCAGGAATTTAATCTCCTATAAAAAATAGTTAAATCTGGTATTGTGTTTTTTTTACAGGTAGAACATTTTATTAATAACTCACCAGAGGTCCTGTCTTTATAGGACTTCTACAATTCTCTGTTGTACAAATCCTATTAATCATAGCATTTGCAGAATCATATCTCACAATCTGAAATGAAGGTGGAATAACCGGCCTTTATGTTCCTTCGCAGTTGAGGTGTCGTCTCCTGTGGTGACTCCTAAACCCACCATTCTCTCTCCTGCTTTGTTGGCCGATCTACAAGGTCTCTCGCTCACCACATCATCTCCTGTCATAAATGTAAGTGGTACAAACCCTACGCCGTCACACGTCATGCTCAGCTGGATTCTTTATACTATTATTAAATGATTAAGTCATTTATAGTGTTCCACACCAAATTAGAACCATGTTAGTATTTTTTTTTTTTTATTTACAGGGGATGACATCTTGCGAAATAAATACTTAGGATATCCCTTCTGTTAGGGATCCATGTAGGGCAGGGGTGTCCAAACTGCGGCCCTCCAGCTGCTGCAGGACTACGTTTCCATAATGCTCTTTCAGCTAAGGGGCTGGCTGAGGAGGATGGGAGATGTAGTCCTGCAGCAGCTGGAGGGCCGCGGTTTGGACACCCCTGATGTAGGGAAAGAGCTTGTATTGTGCATGTAAAATGTGTAACAATTAAAATACAAAAATGTAAGCAATTTATATTCTGGTATTTGTGAGGAGGGTACAATACAGTAACTCCTGAGGGTTTTGAAAGCAGTTGAAAATGTAATCTCTGAAATAGTGAAGTTATCCATTTAGTGTTGGTTCCCCATTTTATGCAAGAAGATATATATATTCTTAACATTAAGCAATCCAATTATTATGCTGTTTGTTTGTTAGATGTCTTTTTAATTTTCTTAGTGCCAGTCTTCTGAACCAAGAATAAAACGAGCCAATTAAGAAAAAACAAAAACGTTAACCCTTGTGACATGGCTATAAATCGTTTGATCGTTTCTTATTAGCGTTTTAGGAAAAAGAAGATGCCTCTCCTGTACCCTTAACTTTGTAACATTAACATATATACAGTATAAGCATAGTCATTGGCGTTTGTGAGGACCATCCATTCTTAACAACTAAGCATGCCAATGTTCAGAACACAGCGTGGTTAACACTGTACGTCCATTAATGTGACTCATTTGACATGGGCTGTGATAACAACATTTCTGATTTAATATCTGCTACCTGGCAAACACACCTCTCTCTCCTCCCGTTATATATTTAACATCGATAGCCGTGGTGCAGAAGGAGAGACCCAACAGTATATGAACAGTATATGAACAGATTTAGAGCTGTTGGCAGGGTACTCTCATATCCTCGCATATCACACCATAGAAAACAAAAGAAATAAAATAAAAGTTTGTCATGCACAATCGCCCATATTGCGTGGGCAAGGTAGGTAAAGGGAAAGAACTTGCAAACGTTTGTAGAGCATGTCCTTTGGATGAGAAATTTCAGTTTTCATTTAAAATTAGACCTTTTGTGTTTTTAAAAATACACATATGTTGCGTGGAGCTCGCGTATCATGACATCCCCAACATGGAAGAATATGAAATTGGTATCTCTCAGTGCTTCCTATTTGCATAATGGGAGAAATAGCTGTAAAATCGGAAATAATATTCCAAAGTCTTTTTTTTTTTCCAACTTTTTCCTTCACTGAGAGAGAAAATGAATTTAACTGTAGGGCACATGCCGAACTAACACTAAGAAATTAATTTATTACCGCACGAAGGAGAGCTTGCAGTAAGAATAGATGAGTATATGACCCTAATATCAGAGGAATGTAACAGCCACTTATCTTAGAATATGTCAGACAGTCTATTATTCAAATCATTCACCACTGTAATTGCATACAGCTTCTATAAAGCCTATCAATAAAGCCTATTTCTCTAAATTCATAGCTGCCGCACATTATTGAAAGTATACTTTGTCCCTTTGTTTCATCTACTTGATCCGTAAATGAAGATTAATAACAGAGTATAGTATCGCAATAGCGTTTTAGAACATCCCAGTGCGACCCCTTGGACCACCAGAGGGACCCACTCCGCTAACATAAAACAATGCATTCCAGGCCCATTTTGTAGATGTTGGGTTAATTGTGGAGAAATAGAGGAGAAAATATGTTTAAGTGCTCATTCTTTTTAATCAAATCACCCTCCCTTTTAAACTGATTGAAATGTCACAGAGTATGCCTTTTCACGCGTACGTTAGTAAATCAGTTAATATGTTCTACAGACAGGACTGCAAAATAATGCCGCAAATAGAATTCAGCAGTGTGGACATTATATTGCCTAAGGAGGGAAAATACATGGAGACGGTTTCTTTAAACAGACTTTATGTTCTGTTTATTAAGCAGGTGAAATGTTGCTCTCACCACATGCCCATTCCCGCCATTATATTTGCATTTATTAAATACCGGGTATGCGTGAGACTAAACCTTGGATTTTTCATCCCTGGGTGATTGAGGGGCCAACTGAAAATACCGGGACTTCAGACCCAAAGGACCCTATAAAAACATTACATTATTTGACTCAATAGCACAAGCCAAATGGAATTAATGGGGACTCAACTTGCCCAAGTAGTTACTGTGATAATTCTTGGTTCCCTCAAATAATCACAAGTTTTGTGTCTAAGCTCAAATCTGTCTTCAGTGAATTTACCCCAAGGTTCATTGGTTTTGGCTTCTGTGCTATTTCTGTGCCAGCAAGTCCCAAACCCCGTGTTCTGGACATCCTACTGCTGCTTTAAACAATCGGCCTAGAACTGAGCTCCTCATCTTCTCGTCGTTGTCCTACATCCCCACCCAGCATCACCCCAACATCAAGATCTGTGCTCTCCTCTTCATTTCTCACGATTATTCATTTGCAGAGCACCGCCACTTTCATTTATATCACACCAAACCGCTAATACATGCCCTAATCACTTGACTGCTGTAATCCTCCTTCATCTGAACTCCCCAATGCTTGCCTTTCCCAAAACCATTTTGCATGTCTAAGCCATACTTATCATCTTTACTTGTCACTCATCCAATACTGTGCCAGTCCCTACATTGGCTACCAATATCAACCACGATAAAATTCAAAATCCACGCTTACAAAACCCTCACCCAGTACTGGAAACCTACAATTCGATAGCAGATAGGAACTATTTGGGCTGGGAGGCTGTTCCACATACCTACCACACACTCAATAAAGTAAAAACTACCTTAAATGACATCCTCTAGGCTGCTTACAACCTGCTCCATCCAGCACCCTGAAAGCCTTTAAATATGTTCCCTGGATACACACCTTTTCTGGGATGCCTATCATGTAACTATGCCTTAACTTTTCAAAACCCCCAGGTTCCTCTTGCTTTAGATTATAAAGTGTGGAAGTCAGTGGTGTATTTACGTTGGGCGCTGTCCTTTTGTAGCCGTCAACGGGATATGATGTCACGGGCAAAAGGAAACTATGGAGCACTGTCTCGACTCGACGCAGCCCTCCATAGTGTTAACAGCCCGGTTCGGGAGATCCATGATATCCCTTTTAACTAGCCCGTTGACTATTGCTGTTACAGGAAGCCCTGATCGCCCAGTAGGGCATTAGGCTCCCCGTTATCTGGCTGGGGCTGTTTCTCCCTTGGGCCTGCCTCCCCAGGCCAGAATACACCACTGTTGGCAGCTAGAGATGTACCTTGGCTGGCCTGCTCTCTCTCGCTTGCTTACCCTCTCCTCTATGCTAAGTACGCGGGATGTTGTCATGGTCCGGTGGGCTGCATGGGTGGCTTTGAGTTTGTTATTGAGTCTGTGCCGGCCAGTTACAAGAAAGATCTCTGATCTCCTCAACCAGCTCATGGAGCAGAAGCGCTTAGGAAAAGCTTATCGCAAAATAAATCTGCCCCAGGTTAGGTTTCAGAGAGGCCACTGTCCCCCTGGAACTCTTGGTCAGGATACACTACTGCTGACGACCATCCCCTCAACACCTAATTTCTTTTAAAATGTGTATGGTGTGTAGAATCCATTTTACGGCACCAAATAAATAACAGAACATAGAAAAGCAGTCTATAGACTATTCTGCGTGCAACATGTTCACTCGCCAGCTTCTTTGCATACATATCTAAAAATACTGAATAAGGTTTAACACGCGTTTAACTGTAACTTACCGAAAAAAAATACAAAAAAACAACAATCCATAATGATTGGTATATTTCTATTTATAATGGTTTTCCAAGATAAGAAAATAAGCCATTGACCAAATTCCTGCCGTGACTTGCTTCTGTCAGCAGGTGTTAGAGGCCAAAAATGTTGCTTCAGGTTTTGGAAGGTCCGATTTACCTCCTCACATCTTATGCAGCAATCAGACATGACATGGGACATATTCATTGACCCTATGCCTTTCCAATGCTATCATTCACCAGAAGAGGCTGCCCAAGCTAGACAAGAGGCTCATTTCAATTCCAACAGTCGTAATTAAAGGTTAATTCACCGAGTCAGAATTAACGAGGAAAAATACAAATGATGGGCAAGCAGCTGCCATTATAACACAACTTTAGAACAATACAATTATGCTGTGAATTTGACAAAGGGGAAAAAAAGTCTACGATAATCAAGCTGCGTTGTTCCATGGCTAATTGGGCTACAGAGAAGCGTTCTGTAATGAACGTGGTTTGATCACCACCGGGGGAAACACATTTCCTCCTTAATTAGCTAAAACTTTCTACAAAGTCAAGCTTTCCTATTGTTGTTCATTATTATTACATATTGTTTGTGTTCAAATCCCTCATTTTTCAAAACTACACAAGTCAGTTTGCACATCTCAATCAAGGTGGGCCGTCAAAAGGAGCAATCATTTGCGCGATATTTATCAGTATCGATTTTCTTGTATTTTGGCTTATATTTTTCCTGTTTTTGTACGATCTCTGCCTACATAGTAAAAAAAATGTATTTTTTTTAAATGCTGGTTATAGACAGCGGTAGATAATATAGATAATTATTTAATCTACGTGTTCCAACACACACACACACACATATATAGATCTATAATATATATAATATGTTTTTGTGCATATATTGATTAAATATTGGTCAGCAGAATGTTGCTAGCCTGGACATCTACTGCTTTTTGATGTACTTTTATGAAAGGCGTTAAAATCAAATTGAATTACCAATTATTATTGATGATAATAAAACATTAATAAAATTATTATTAACATTTTATAGGGAGAGATGGTGTTTTAAATAAAAAATAAGCCAAACTGTAATAATTTACACCATGCCTGGGAACAGCGAGCCATCCGAAGCAGCTTTTGTGCAGCCTGAGTGTCGTTTTTACGGCAGTCACTGAATCCGAAACCTAGTTATGCCTAACTACAAAATAACCACGTTTTATTTCCACGGAACCCGAGGACATATCTGTCAGGGAATTCCCTGGAACAGATCAGTCTGCCAGGAGTCCACTGAATAAAAACTCAATACATTGCTGACAGATGTAATAACGCTTGGTCAACAGACATTTGGAGCGAGATGAAATCATTGTAGATGGGGCTGTCTGCTATCAGCTCTGTTCTTTTTAAAGCCAGCAAGGGCGGTATTAAAAAGTATCGCTCACGGATCCCCGACAGGGACTGATACGAAGTTATCTCTGCCGCATGCTGTTAAATGTAAGCTTTGTGTCATGTTATTTATAACTGTGATCTGAAGCATGCGGAACACGCCACGGTATGGGTAACAGTTTTTAATATGTAACTTAATCACACGTCTATACCAACTTTCAAAAAGTACTGTAAGTATTTTTGAATGTTTTATTATAACAATAATATAAGTAACATTGTCACAAGGATACAATCCGCACAGAGCATTTTTTTGTGGTTCCAATTTAGTGTTATATATATATATATATCATTTATTTATTTTACTTTTTAAAACATTTATTTTAGCACTCATTCTGAAAGACTACGGTTGGATACCTTTTTTTTTTTTTTTTTTTTGAACATCTGGTTACTGAAAATGTGAATATAATTCATTTTTTGCATCTTTAGTCTTCCATGAGTGTGAACTAAGGTTGTTGTCATGGAAACAATGTATAATGGATTTTTTTTCCCCCCATAATTTTTTTTTTTTTTTTTATGGTTGAAGAGCAAATTCCTTCTATGTATGACACAAGTGTTTAAGACATGATCTGATTTAAGAGAATTCAAATTCTAAAAGGGAATGATGTCTTTTAGGTGAAAATACCTACCATTATTCTGTTTCAAACAATATTTTGATATAAGGAGCACCAAGAAATAGCATTTATGGGCCCCCTCTGGCTTGGGTAGTTGATAACTTTTCATTCATAATTAGTTCATAGAGAATCAAGAGACATTTCAGGGAAATTGAACTGTCAGCGGGTAGAAACAAGCATTTGACCTCATCACATTGAGTGGGGCCCATCATAATTTGTTCATTTGGTCCCCATCAGCCCAGGCTCATCTCTCATACGGCACCTCGCTGACCTTCCCTCTCCAATTCCGCTCAGTTCAGCTTTAATTATGACTCAGCAGACCTGAAGAAATATTGCTGCCGGCTGTCTAGAACCCTGAACTGCCACTCACCAAGAGATTGTTTTCTAACAGGTAATAAATGCCCGGAGGAAGTGTCGCTCTGTGCCCCTGCGCAAGCACAGCCTCTTCGGAGATATTTTTTTTCCACCCTTTCAAGTATGTCACCGGCGGAAAATGAAATGTTCATTTTGTAAAGGAGAAGATAGTATTACTGTGTGTGGTGTGTTTGCGCATGTTCGTTTGAGGGAGCGAAACTGAAGGAGGTGGAATAAACTCAAACATAGAATCTGATGATAGATAAGAACCACTTAGTCCATATAGCCGGCTCATTTTCCTTCGTCTAATCCTATGCATGTTTAACTTCCCTCACTGTATTTCTGTCTACCACTTCTGCTTGGAAGCTGTTCTACTTAACTCATCATCTCGGGGAAGTAAAAAAAAAAAGTATTTCAAAACTTCTTTACCCTGGCCCTATTGTTTTAGATTATGGCTTCTTGTTCTAATATTTCTTTTTAAAAAAAATAAAATAAATAAAAATATATATATATATATATAATCACAATGTACTTTGTGGAATAAATTAATATTTGCTGAACATGTACAATAAAAGGCCATTTTTAGATGGAAATTTACATTTCTGATTTCATATGATACTTTTTGAGAAATTTGTCCTACAATCCCCGGTTCTTTATGTGTTCATGTGGAGTTTCTTGCCGGGATCCATTATGGATACATTGAAAGTCCATGGAAATGCACATAATGGTTCAACTGACTTTTCCTGAACCTATAACATCGGGAGAGAGTCTGTAAAATGTCTCATCGAAGCAAGTCCATTGATACATACAGTATGTAGAAGCGAATATATTTTTATACTTGGATCGAATGGTGCTCCTTCACCACAACAAAACATTGATTGAACTCTGCACTAAGTTACCTAAAAACAAAACTTCACCAATTATTTCCTTTGAGTCCTTCTCCTCAAAAAGAGTACTTTAATATGAACTCTACTTTACATGTGGTGCACAGAAGCTGCAGTCCTGCTGCAGCAGCAGCCCTTCTCCTCCATGCTCGGACTGTTCTTGCCACTGATTGGCTGATTGAAGAGTAATCTCGCTGATTTAACTCTACAGTATACAGCGACAGAAGCTTATTGGGGACGGGCTTGTATAAAGTTTAATGAAATGAAGGCATTTAAACCCCGGCTCCCTGGAGACTCTTCTTCTAACTCTCTCTTTAGTGAATAAACACCAATGGGTTATTTAGACGAGACCTGGCCCAGGCAGACATTGGTGTCCATTTTTACTAAAAACCAGACAGTACCTGCACTTATGTGTCTGGAAATCCTCGGCTTGTTCAATGTGACCATCTGAAGGTTTAATCAATGAGGTTAAATAATGAGTAAACCCCCTCGGAGAAGTAGCAGCTGAGCTAGACGTACTTGGAAACGGAATGCTATTATAAGAGACTATAATTTCCAGATAAATAGGCCAAGCACCTAGGATTCACAATATGTACAGATCACCACGCTGTCCACCTCTCACCACTCTTGGTCTTATCGCATTCGTCTTTGTGATTTTGTGTTTTCCTCGGTGTAGTCATTAGGTAAATGACATTAGGTCCATGTTATATATCGCGGTATCTTTGCATGCCAGGCAGCGTTGTCCTTGTTTTGGCTGTATCATGGTGTTTTAAAGACCGTCATAATCTGATTGCTCCTTCCCAATTTCTGGACAATTAAAATAATCTGAGTCCGCGCTCGTCAGCAGCGTATCCTTGCGGTGAATGTTAGCGTCAGCAGGATTTTCAGGTCATTTGACATAAAGGATACAGGTGCAGCGTTAGCCCGCAGTGAAGGTGATCGCTGGTTTCATCAATCACTTTGCCTTTCTTTAAGTTGATACGTAATAGAGGCCTTCAATCAGCTTCCTTCTTCTTTTGTTCACAGGCTAATATAGAGCAGCGTAGGGACTCGATTTTTGTCAAGGTTATGAAAAAGATTGTTAGTTGTTTACCCTGAAAAAAAGACGACAGCCTCTGGGGGGTCCCGTGTGTCGCTTGGAGGTCTCGTGCAGGCATGGAGACTTTTTCTCTGACCCCAGACACGCATTGGATATTAAGGAATTGCTTAGTAACTTGGACCCGTTTCTTGATGGACGTCATTGTGTACATGTGTATGAAATCATGTGATTGTGTGACAGGATTACGTTTTATTTCATCATTTAACGCATTACTGAATCCGTCCCTAATCATTTTTTGTAGGAAATATGTTCCATAACGTGTCCATCAACTAAGCTTTTTATTTTTGAAGGTAACCACAGTTGATATATACCGGTGTTTGTGTGTGTGTGCGTGTATAATATATTTTTCTCTCGTGTTTAGGTTATCCACAGGATGTATTCATTCATAGAAACATAGAATAAGCTTGCAGATAAAAAGCATTCTGCCCATCTAGTCTCCCCATTTTTCCTGATGTTAAGACTCCAATCAGTCCTTGCCCTTGGATTCGTGCTTTTATGCCTATGCCATGCATGTTTAGAGTCCCTCACTATATACGCATCTACCACTTCTGATGGGAGGCTCTTTCATCTATCTACCACCCTCTCTGTTGAGTAAAACTTCATTACATCTAAACCTTGGGGCCTCCTGTTTTGGATTTTGACATCTTGTTCTAACATTTCTCCTGCTTTGAAACAAACTTCACTCCTGTACTTTGTTCAATCCCTTTAAGTATTTAAATGTTTCTCCTCTCTTCTTTCTTCCAAACTATGCATATCCACCAACTAACCATTCACCGTTTTGAACTCTTTCCAAAATCTCCTTCATTTCCCGTAGAGGATCAGATAATTTTTGTTTTTACTCAAAGACCTGATGATTTTTAGTGTTGATTGGACTGCAGAGTGTGCTGTCCGTATGGAGTTAAAAATCAACAGCAAGACTGACCAACATGATGAACATGACGTGATTTATGACTTAACCATGTCTCGAAACTTTATCATTATACTTGCAGAATACATAAATTATGTGATATATATATATATATATACATACAGTATAGTGATGTAGTTTCGAGACATGGTTAAACTCTACTAATACTATACTTGTATTATGCTCTTACTTCTGAGTTCTGTTCTCCCTCCTTACCAAATGTCTAGACCTTTCAGCCTTAACGCATATAAATTGAGTTGGCTTTCCTTGCATCCTCTTCCCGTTACTATAGCTCCATTGGTACATTTGGATAATCAAGTAGGTTAAATAATGTCCTTTGAAATGGAACCCGCTATGTACATTTCATGTCCCAAATGTTCTCTGCTGCCGCCTCTCTGTACCTCTTGTGACCTCCTCTCACTTTCACCTTCAAGACTATTCATAGTGAACCACCTTTAACGCTCTTCCTTGGTCATCCATGCAATTAAACAGCAGAGGAAGGCTGTATGGTCGCACATTTATATACATCAATATATATTACTCATAAAGAAAAGCCAGATTTAAAAGCCCTAATAAAGTACCTCTTTCTAAAAAAAAATATTTAGAGGACTCTAGAATTTGCTACGAAAAATTTTGGTTTTGTTAATGTAAAATAATCAAAGAAAGGTTATTGCAATATTTTATTTATTTTTATTTTATTCAAATATTCAAGAGTCTGTAAATCGATCGGCTTTGAGCACAACGCCGTTCCTCCGTTACAAGCTTTCATTTGACGCTGTAAAACGAGAAAATAGAAGTTAAAAAGAAATGCAAAAACACCGACGTATAATTCATTTTGCTCCATTCTAGAAGGTTTCCCAATTTAAATCTTAATACCCTTAAAAAAAGCCGACATGCTGTGGCATAAAATAACTATTAGTGACGAGTTTGTATCCTATAAATCTAACTCGAGTTGATAATATGGTCCATTACCAGCTAACTGCACAGAGTATTTTTCATTTTACACTCTTCAGTTACTTTTTAGTGAAGTGTTAAAAAATATGAAGCTTTTCTCCTCTTTAAAATTGCACGCTGTCTGTCTGTTATTAGGAGGATAAGCGCTCTTATAAATGTTTCAGTAAGCTCTAAGTAGACAGTTATGTGCCCTCACATTCCACGCTTATTTGCTTACCGTAATAAACTGATAAAATATGTGTGCGTTGCTGCTGTGTATCTATAGGCATCAGGAATCGCATAGATTTCCTTGAGAAATAACGTCGTGTCTGCAGAATTGATTGGCTATTTTTGGAAACCAAAGGTGTAACTTATCGTTTCCAAATACTCGGGGAGTTTGTTTCAAAGAGGTCTGAGGTTTCTCGTTACTTTCCTTTCCAAACTAGTTTTTAGCAAAATAATTGTTTTCCTATAATGATATTTAATGCAAGGGTTCTCGAATCTCCTACACCAACAACACTCATAATACATATACATATGTGTGTACGTGGCAAACGGTAGCCGTGCATCTACTTTACAACGACAAATTCCATCAGCCAAAAGGTATCCATTGTCTTCTCATCTCCAGACTAGCCTCGCTGTAGTAAAATGCATTTGTTTAGGTTGACCTCTTCTTTGTATCTGAGGTGACTACATGACGTGAAGCTGGACACATATATGTAGTTATGTTGCGCTTTTGGAGAAGGTGGAGACTTTGGCTTTACTGGCCAAGCTCTTTATGAGATTCTGCCAACAAGGCAGCTCAATGCGGAGAGTCTGGATATGACGACATATTCTGGATTCTGGCATAATGATGGTCTGAACCAGTGGAGCACAGATCTCTACTCCCTCATCACAAGATACCTCGTAAGGTGGAAAATTGATTGTGCTTCCTTTTGCTTGAAGAAAAATACTCAATGTTGACCGTTAGGTCTTTGAAGGCCCCTTGTCTTCTTTTGCTTGGATTACCTTTACTCTGTCTTTTTGGGGCTTTTGGGGACTCTTCATTATGCGCTGGTTGCAGTTCCTGTCTGCTCTTCTCAGTTTGCTTTGTAATTCATCACCTAAGATTGTTTATTTTTTCTTTCTTGATAGGTTTCTGCGCCTACGTTTGTCCCGTCAAAAACATTTGAACTTCTCCATAGAATGAGTGGCAAAGGACTAGCGGCACACTACCATTTCCCAAGGCAGCCTTGCATTTACGGAAGCCAGATGATCTCCGTACAAATTACATTCCAAAATACCAGTGATAAAAAAATTGAGGATATTCACCTAGAAGAAAGAAAGATGCCAGCAGGGATGAAGATGCACGCGTTTAATCCCATAGGTGAGCGGCGCATGCTTTATAATCAGAGTGACAGTGTTTGTTATGACCTGCAAGCGATATATTTGCAAGCAATAATGATTTTCAGTTACAGCATTCAAAGGATCATTAATTAATATGTAATGAAGTTTCCTAGTGTGTTATAGGTGGGATACAAATGGAAAATAAATATTCCCTAATAGCAGTGTGTTCAAGAGCCAGTTTGCATTAAATTTTATTCTTCAACACCATTTCATCTTCTGTTTGTTTTAAAAGAAAAAAAAAACATATTAACAAATCTGGCTTTAGTTACATTGTTGTGAACTCCTTGGGGGTTTATTCACGACAGGGGGAGTTTCATTTCACTATTCAGTGTAAAGGGCCATCTTAAGCTAAATTGTCTAGCATGAAGGGCTGAGCCGACCCTATATAATTCATATTGAATAGTTAAATGGCATTGAATTAAGTAATCTCACTGATTTATCTGTACATTATACGGGGCCTGCCAAGCTCTTCCTGCAGCAGAAGCTCATTTGGGTTGGACCATCATAATGAGTAGCAAAGTTAGAGAGCTGAAACACAACTTTCTTTACTTAATAGACCCCATTGTGTGGGTATCGTATAGATGGCCTTAACCAACTGATTAGGCATTGAGTATATTATTCCTTCTTTTCTTGTCATCGATGGCTCTGTGGTGTTAGGCAATGCAGGGACCTTGGCTTAGTTAGCAGTTGATTCAGATGAAGAGCACTTCAGGTGCAAAATTGGAAAAAAGGGCTGCAATCACCATAGCAACCAATGATTGAATGTAAAATAATTTTCTTCATTTTCTTTTTTCTCTTCAAAGAGAAGAAACAAAATGGGAGCTACAAGTGGTGGCGGAGGTTGATTTGATAACGCCCGTGTTATATTAAATGTTGTGTTTAAACAAATAAGCCTGATAAATCA
Source organism: Spea multiplicata (assembly GCA_009364415.1). NCBI lineage: Eukaryota > Metazoa > Chordata > Amphibia > Anura > Pelobatidae > Spea > Spea multiplicata. The sequence goes on along the minus strand of VKOC01000001.1, from coordinate 50,945,630 downwards.
GTGTAAGATTATCGGGTTCCAGCACCTGCTTTTCCAAGTGCTGCAGGCCTTCCCGGCCATTAATGTGATAAGCGGGGCGTACTTATTACGTGCGCATGCCGGCTCAGGTTTCTTATTTGATTTGCTTTTGTAAATTTATTTGGGCAAAACATTTTATTTTGCAGATTCTCTGGAGCCAGAAGGATCCATTACCGTCTCAATGGGTATTGACTTCTGCGATTCCGCTCAGACTGCCAGTTTCCAGTTGTGGTACGTTGTATTGCTGCAAATAACAAACAACGTTGTATGCGCGCTTGTGTTTGGAATAATCAACAAACAGGGAAGATAAAGGAATTCTATAATGTGTTGGAACCTATAACGGATACATAGATTCTTCTCTGTTTTGTTTCCGTTTCTCCTGGTGTATTATGTTATACCATACAAAATAATGCCAACATTTATTTTATTTTATATTAGCTGTATCATTTTCTTTATGCCATTTATCATTATTTTGTGGCCCAGTTAAGTTGTGTCTTGTTGCACGTAAAACACTTCATCTCACTGATTTATTATGCAGATCTGGCTTAGCTGCGTTGTGGAGTTGGATGAAATAATTCAGGTTCCTTGAATAAAAGTGAATTCCCATTGATTTAGCTATATATATACAGCAGGAAAAAGCATATATGGTAGGAAAAATGGGCAAGCGTAAGGATCTGAATGATTTTGACAAGGGCCAAATTGTGAGGACTGGGTCAGAGCATCTTCAGAACGGTAGATCTTGTGGGGTGTTCCCGGGCTGCAGTGGTCGCTACCTATCAAAAGTGGGCCAAGGAAGGAAAAGCAGTGAACAGGCAACAGGGTCTTGGGCGGCCAAGGCTCAGCGATGCACGTGGTGTCACTCCGGCAGGATCTGACGCACCGGGTGGATCCGCAAGGCAGGTACCTGGGCAGATGAGATGCAGGAGGAGACTAGATGCCATAGGATTAACGGAAGTCAGGACTAGCTGGGGTCAGCAACAAGATATACAGGCAAATCGTAGTCAGGACAAGCCGAAGTCAGCAACTGGATAAACGGATAAATTGTAATCGGGACAAGCCAGGGTCCAGGGCCGGGGGGCACTTTAGAAGGGGCGGCACTTTGCCGCCCCGAGCGTTTTTTTTTTTTGAAACGGAAGAGAGAGAGAGGGGCGCCGAGTGGTTCGCTTACCCGCTCGGCCCCTCTCTCTCTCCTCTGCGGGAGTCTCCCTCTCTCGGTTGGTGCCGGTTGTAATGCTGAGCGCCGGAAGTGGGTCTTTCCGGCGCTCAGAATTACAAGCCGGCACGGTGGCAGAGCAGGGAGACTCGCCGCAGGACTCTTTAAAGGTAAGTAAGGGGGGGGGCGTCGGCGAAGTTTAAAATGCCGCCCCGCCGACGCCGGCGGGGGGCGGAATTTTAAACTTCGCCCCAGGCGGCGTTACGTCTTCGGCCGGCCCTGCCAGGGTCAGTAACAGAATATCAAATACGAACACTTTGCTTTACAGAGTGTACTAGGCACTATCTCAGGGATGTCCACTGGAAGTTTAAATAGTGTTCCAAATCAAAACTCCACCTCTGGGGTTAAAACGAGATGCGAAATGCATAAGGAGTCTGTGGAGCTGTATGGAACCAGAGTTTTCCCTATTCCGAACAGCAGGAGTATGAGACGCGCGTGCGCGTGCCGTCTGAATCGCGGCAGCCATGTTGGAGGCCCGACGGGTCTTCAGACTTATGCAGAGTAATGCAGAATGATTTAAGGTGCTGTAAGAATTAAATAAATCCCGGGAAAGAGTTATGTGGAGTGTTATATGCTTAGTCTGTCAGTAAATTGGACTCTTCCAGTGTTTGGGGAAAGGGATGTTTGTAATGATAAATACGTGCAGTGTACCTTAGTACATTGATTTTATGCAGATCATCACCTTTATGTTTCAGGAGGTTCAATGTATTAGATATATAAAAACTGATTACTTATTCCGTCTTCTCAAAGTAATTGTTTATTATTTTCTTATTAGGCAAACAAGACGGATCAATATTACTGAATAGCTGGCTGGATCATAGAATGCTATAAATGGGATCGGTTTAAACATCGGCTGCGTATTAGTTTTAATGATCTGTGCCAATGTTATCTCAATGACAAAGTCTGAGCTGACCACCAAACGATATTTTGTGTTAAACGCTATGGAAAAGGAAAATTATGGTGTTGATTTTTCCTTGCTTGATTGTGATTACGTTTCATTGAATGACGCATTTGGGCAATGAAAGAGGCTCTGTCCCAGAAAGTAAAATTAAAACTCAGCCAAAATCGTTGCCATGTAAAAAATAAAAAAAACAAAGGGTTTTGTTCACAAAAGGGAAGCCGGTGAGTTTCTGGTCCAGACAGAGCTTGGCTTTCCCTGTATAATGTATAATTCATTCAATGAGATTTCTTCCGAGTCACATCCAGTCAAGCCCTTGCTGGAGAAACTTGCCCTTCTTAATGAAACGCAACAGGCATTACATAGTTTTTGCCCTCTGCTTCTTCATTATGCTTGTTGTATAAACCAGGAGACAGCACGCTCGTTCTGTCCAACAAGTCCACCTACATTGTGATGGACACAACACTGATGATGGTCAGAGCTTCTGGGTTGCATTCTGTTTGGAGATTGGGGATCTATCTTGGGCATCTGTAGAGTAGATTAAATAGCATTAAATATTTTAAACCCAACCCTACATATATTTTTGGGATATGTATTCTTCTGGGATAGATAAATGGAACAGCCCCCTAGCAGGAGTGGTAGAGGCTAATACAACGAGGGGTAGGCATGAACCTATCCTAAAGAGAAGACCAAGGACTGAGGTCTAAGTCTTTACATCAGGAAAAATAGGCAGCCTGGATGGCTGAATAGTTCTTATCTGGTTTGCTCCCAGCTAATATTGCCAACCAACGCGCTTGTGTGTTTTTATAAAAACTCTGTTATTTCTGGGAAGATCATTATTGATGTTGTAAAGCCATTCTTCCCAGTGATTGAATGAACTTCTTGCATTCTCTACAGTTTCATTAGCAAGTTCTCCCCCAGATTTACAAATGGACCTGTGACGTACAATTTTGGGGGGCTGTAACTGTATTTTAATAGGTAACCCACACGTCACGGAGTATAATGACACATGCAGGTTCAAGCCCCTTCTCCACATTTATCCTTGAAAGGCAGCCAATGCGTTCTACCGACGGGGAGGAACAACATACCGGTAATAAACCATGTGAATTCTGTCCTCAGTCATAAGAAGGCAGATTATGTGGATCGGTTATACGTATACATTGGTTATTTAATGCTGCTTTGATGGGTCAACCTTAGAGTTGATTCAGTCCACAGCAATACGTTACTAAACAAATATCCATCTACAGTGACCAAAAATAGAAAATGAGAACATTTCCTGCAAAGCAATGTTTCCTACTTGTTTTATATGCTTTCCTAGTTTTATTTTCTCTCCTGTTCCCTACTATTTCTTTTCCTAAACTCACCTTCTCGTCCCCCCACTCATCCTGCTAAGGCGGCCAAAATAAGCTTTAAACCAGGAGGAATAATAATAATGCAAATCCTACGGTGGTTGCTTTTAATAGAACACTTTTATTTCTCCTGGTTTTGGAAAACCACTGCTACCCCCACACGCACACACATGCATACGCACGCACACATGCATACGCACACACATACGTACCAACACACATACGCACACACACCAGTCATACGGGATTTTGACCCAAGCAGATTAAACTACTGTATATGGCCTGTAGTAGACTGGGAGGCCCAAATGTTATTACAGGGCCCTGCATTCTCACCGAAGAACCTTTATATTGAGAGTTTGGTGTAAGTGTGTGTGAACAATAAGCTCTAGTTGTTTGTCATTATGGAGTCCTCGAGGCTCATTCTGTAACTCTTAGCTCAGTTTAGGCTACACATTACCCTGAGAACTCAACGAGCATCTCCCACTTCCCACCGGCTATCCTGAATATCCATTTCTATTACAACATGAATACAATATATTTATTTTCATTTCTATTACATCATGAATACAATATATTTATATCCATTTCTATTACATCATGAATACAATATGTTTATATCCATTTCTATTACATCATGAATACAATATATTTCTATCCATTTCTATTACAACATGAATACTTTTTGTGTTATCTCTCTTTGGAAGAAAGTTAGCAATGCCCCCCCACCCCCATTTACAATGTATCCTGGCAAGCAGGGCGTTTTGCTTGTTCTGACTGCAGTTTAGTTTAGGGGAAAGTAGCATGTCATTTATTTAGGTTTTTTTCTTTAAGAACCATACAACATGAACGCATCCATCGTCATAATTATTTTCTTTGCGTTGTTCCAGGAGAAGCACTTTGTCCTGCATCAAACGTAATTGATCCTCGGGCAGTTTAATCACAATTACTCACTTTCTTAATTGGCCTGCCCAAAATCTGAAAATGGAAACCGATCGGCAGGGTTTAAATCAATAGCTTTATAGCAGGACTAGAGGGGGTTGGCAGATACTGCTAATGAGCCGATCAATTGACTTTAGATGCCAATCACCAGCTATGCGTTTTGCATAACAAATGGGGTCCTCTGGCATTAACCCTCCAAGTAGTCTGTACCTTTTTGCTCTAGAGCTGAAATGGTTAAATTAGTGTCTTGGGCTGCCGAGTGTAGCGCCATCTCTTTAGGTGCCAAATATACACAGTAACTGAGGGAAAGATATGTTTTATGAGTATTAAAAATAGTTTTTGAACCTTCTTTAAAGTGATCTGAAATGAAAGCATTGTACTGTAGGTATATTGGAGAAGTGTTACTTGGCTCCCTTGGAGTCTCCTGTTATCATACATTGAAAAAAATACACCAAGAAATTCAGTAGTGTCAGACCTGGGAGGGCTGAGACCTTCTGGCCCTGGGGCAGGTAAAAAGGTAAAGTGTCCCCGTCGGCCACCCCATAACATACGCTCTGACGCACACGTTTACACACCGTTACACTCTGACATGTACACACGCTAACACATACTCACACTAACTCTGTCACGCACACCCACTTACGCACTCATGATGACACACGTATACATTCATGCTAACATACACACATATACCCCCCCCCCGCCAGCCCACCAATGGTGCCAGCTATTATCTGTATAGGCACAGTGAGAAAAGGGGTTTATACTTCTTTTATAGGTTATATTCCATTCTTTCATATTTTCTATTCTGGAAATCTGATGTTTTTAAATAATACAGTTTAATATGAGTGCATAGAAAAACCCCGTGCCATCTGTTTAACGGCAGACTGTTGGGGAGCCTGTTGATTTGTGGCATCTAAACATATAGTTTTTCATATATATATATATATATATATATATATATATCTATGCTTTCCCTCGGCTCTGCGGCTGCTTAATAAGCCATTTGATTTTGGAGACATCAGCGGAATATATCACTGAAGTAGAAAGGTTTGTTATCACCATAGATCCTTATTTAAAACGGCTACTTGAGGAAGGTTTACAGCGGGACTGAAACAAGTGGCGTCCGGGGCGTTTAACTGTTACTCGAAATGTTTTATGGTGTTCCTGGGCCGGGCTATAATAATATTTGTTTCTGAAGTGTAAGCGAGCTTAGTTGGTTATTCCTTTTTTTTATGTATTTGCTATATATTGCTACATGCTTGTGCAATTTCCTGCTATTTATTTTCTGTCAATAGATCTATGTATTTTTAGATCAACTATTTATTTATTTATTTTTTATTTTGGTACACTAAAAGATTTTTATAATCATACCAAATTTTGGGTTTCCTTAAAATCAGAGCACTGTGCACTTTTTTTCATACGTTCGCCGTATGCTTTGGGACCTTTCAGTCTGATTTTTACGTGCAATCCATTTACATCTCTGATTATTTCTCAGTGTATTATTTCTCAAAAAAAGTGTGCAACCGAATAAATGAGGTCAGGTGACTCTCTAATACCATGGATTGAATGACAAGATCCCAGATATATTTTTGTATTCTTGAATACACTTTAATTATATACTTTAGGGGAAGTCTAGCTTCGGATATATTTTAATTCTAGCTAGCACCAGAATAAATAAGTAACGTTACTTCATATTTAATCAAGTAAAGTTGTGCTTACAGGAACAAGTAGATGGAGGTTGAATACAGTTTTTATGAGATGTTTATGTTGTATAATCAATGGGTCATGTGATACGAATAAATGTGCAATTAAACACAGCTAACAACCGTTGCCAATGAAAGAAAATACTATGGATAATACTATGGAAGGAAAAAGACAAAAGAACAACAAACAAATGCAGATATTTATCTAAAAACAATCTATAATACCCCAAACTGACAAGAGGTATATGTAGTAAATATAATAAGGTAACACATAAATATGATGTTATCTATAATTTAACCTATACATCATGCTAGCCAGTTACACACCAATGGCATAGATCAAATTTTAGCCAAGCATATAGAGTTTTATTCTTGTTTTTTTTTTTAATGTGAAGCGCTGTGTTTAATGCTTCAGTACAGGTTAAATAAAACACCATTTAATGGTTCTTACCGAGGTTACTGTTCCATTGTGCGTGCGTTCGCTTGGCTAATTAATCCACGCAGCCCAATACAGCAACGCTGTTCTCATTCATTCTGTTATTGAACTTCAAATGTTCGATTTAAAAAAAAAAAAAAGTTAAGCACATCAATAACATATTGTAAATATTCTTTGAAATATCACATGTATTAATCAATTGATTTTCTATTACCAGTGATTGTTTCCTATTTATTAAAATGGGACCCACTAGAGGGTAAGCAATCAATATTTGGCGGTAGTATGGTAAATCAAATAGAGCTGCCGGTGATTATCTGTAAGGCATTCCTTTTCACGAAATTAGAGTTTCTGAGCCCTGGAGACCTTAGCTTCCGATTTGGTCCAACTGACACGTAAAAGTGAGCAAAGGTTGTAGTCCTAAATACAGTAACTCCTGTTCAACTTAATATTAGAATTTAGTGGATTTAAGTCATATTGTTTAGTACAACTCTGACACATTTGTGACACATGTTGCGTGTAGACTGGTACAAAGGCCAAATAACTTGGAATGAAGGTATATTATGGGGCAATAACTACAGAAAGTTGATTAAAAAAAAGGATACCTTATGGACAGGTACAAAGTCCCAACATGTTGGGCTAGACCAGGTAGTCTTGGTACATTATACCACTTGGCTTTAGCCTTGCTCTGGTGGTGCTATGCATTATGACGATCAAACCCCAATGAGCCTCTCCTGAAGGATGTGAGAGCTGGAACTGCAAAATGCATTGAATCAGAACCCAAAATGCCATACTCTGCATTATGAGACCTGTCCATCCCTTGAAGATGAGGGGTATCATTGTTCAGTTTCCCCATAACATCCTCATTTAGTGAATGCACCTCTTACCCAATCACTCAACTTTGCCTACTTGATACTTTTAAGTCTGTGTACATTGGTTCTTGTTGTTTTTATACATGCGATCATTCTACTTTGTTTACTATGAGCGTGCCTCAAGCGTATTCTGGTTAACCTCCAACATAATGCATATAAATAATTTTATTTTTTATTTTTTGTAGCACCAAAGAAGACAAGTTTAGTGTTGGAATCCAGCCACCTCCTGGAGAACTTCTCTTACCAGTGACCATGTCAGAAAATGATTTTAAGAAAGAGCAGGGTAAGGCTTCCTTGATTTCTTAAAATTTCCATTTGTACCTAATTTTACACCATGATTTTATGATGTTGTCCCAAATAGAAAAATAAATCCTCCTTGGTGTTATTGTTTGCTTTTATTAAAACAGCCTTCATATGACTGACTTTTGCAATTTGAATTTACTTTTAATGGGAAATTATTCAACTATTGTGGGTTGCATGTATTTTGGCAGAATGTCTCGAATTATGTAATCTAACTAAAAAGCACATTTGAGAAACTGAATACTATGGGATTTATGTATAAAATATGGTCTAAAAGTTGATAGTGGCCAAATCGCCAAGGCAACCAGTTGATTGGATGATTCTGTTGACTGATTCAAAAATTCAAAACTTCAGACCAAAATCAGTAAATAGTGTGCAATACAATGTGCTCAGGCTTTTACCATTTAACCCCTAACAATCATATGGCTGTATCGGTACAACTGTGCCAAGGACGTACCGGTATGTCCTGACTTTTTTTGCAGCAGGGACATTCTAACGGCCTGGGCTCCCCCCTCTGTCAGTAGAAGCCAGCATTGCTGCGATCGTGTGTAACAGCGCCCTGTTCGAGCGTTGGTGCGCCGTTATATAAGGAATGCCCGATTAAAATAAAAATGAACGCTAGTGACCTCAGTGATGCAATTGTGACATCACTGGCATACATTAGATGTATAAGAGATACCTAAAGGGATCCCTATTCATATTGGATAGTGCAATAAATAAATTAAAATAATAAAAAAAGCATGTCTGTAATCAGGGGATGTTGCCAAACTTCAATTGGGTCATATGGCAAAACCCCCCCAAAACTTATGGTATGAAGGCTACTAAAAAATTCCTGGTGGTTACACTTGACCCAGAGGTTGCTCATAGCATTGCCTTTTGTTTACTTGCTGTACTGGTTTACCTAGGGACGGGTGTTACAAAGCACTTCACAGCGTCTGGTGCCCTCTGTCCCAACGACTGCCATGTGCAGACTGCAGCTTGCATTTGATGTCGTCTTTATGTGTCCATGGGTCGCTTACGCATCTAATGTTGGTCTTTTACCTGTCATATTTTCTAATTGAAACCCTGTTGTCGTTTGTTTTGCTATCCTTACTGCTGGCTATAGCCTACCTAGCTGCTTCACGGCTCTTCTGCAAGCCAAGGTGAGTGTGTGTGGCCCTTTGCCTCCTCTCTGTCTAAGGTGAGTTTCTGTGCATTAGGTCCGTTCAGTGGCTTTACGTTTCACCAGCCTTTTTTGCTTTTATTTTTTGTTTTCTGATTAAGATGTGGAGGGCAGAAAATATACAAACAATAAAATGTGCAGAGAACTCCATCTTCAGCTATTCCTAAGATGTTTTATGTTTAGCCGCATAACTTAACCAAGCTGCTGAACATTCTGAGATCTATGGGTTTGAATATTCTATGTTTCAGAAGATCACAAGAACTTTTAGAAGGATGTTTGGATTCATTCAAGTTTTACACTTCTAATATGCCATGTTCTATTATAATTTATACAGCATTTACACAGCACTAGAATTGACAGACTAAGACAAGCACTAAGACATACATTAGCTGGAGCGAGCCCTGCTTATGCTTTGATGGGGAAGATTTAATCCGCATCCAACTGTCCGCAAACTCCACAGGGCATCTAAAAGAACATATGTAGACTCTGATGTTGCCATACTGAGCACTTTTTTGTTTCTACACAAAACCTGCGTCTATAAATGCATTTGTCGGGTTTTTGTTTTAAGGGGATTATTACTTTACTACTAGTTTTTAAGATTTTTGCATAAAGGAGTCATTAAGGCAGCAGCATAATAGCCAATATGTGTGTGTTCTAGCCCATTCTACTAGACAAACATCCTTAAAATACTGCTTTGTGGTTAACAAAAAGAATGACTCTGTCTTCATTACCCAGTTGGACTCTCTGCCTGATGGAAGTCTATGGGGTAACAGACTTCATTAGCATTGCCATAAAGAAAACACTCAGCGTGGTGTTTCAGCAGTGAAAGCTGTCCCAGTTATCATGGCTGACAACAATGACAGATAGAAGGAAGTTTATTTAAATAAAATGAGATAAAACCAGGCTTTTGTCAATACTAACCTACGTTCCTGAGTACAGCACTGGATTTTATCCTCACGGAGAGAAACATATGTCTTTTTTTTACATATATATATTTTTGCGGGGACTTCCTCTTTACTATAATTGTATTACATTTTTACCCATCATGCTCAGTCATATATTTTTTCTCTTTATAAGAACATGTTAATTACAGACACTTTTTGACAATGACCATATTTTCAATAATAAGCGCTCTCATTGATCAGTCTAGCACCACCTTTGCTACTGATTTAGAAATGCCACCAATTAACCCCCAAAAGCCTGACAATAAATGGGGCCGAGGACAGGTAGATTTAAAATCTGCCTTCACGTGCGCTTTTAGACAGTAACCGTGCTTCATTCGGGGGAGAAACATGAAAGTTAAAGCCACAACGTTTACTTGGTTTTTATTATGATTTATGCATCCAACTTACAAATCCCACGTAAGCAAGATGCTAATTCTCGAACTAGTCGGACATATACTATTTTCTGGCCCTTAACTACCTCGAGCGATCATATTTGATGCTCCTTAATTAGAGCTCCTGAGTTTTTTTTTTTCTTCTTCTTCGGGTTCTTTCCATTTCAGCAATCGAGACAATACGTTTGCTTACCACGCTACTCTTCAAAGTGTTTTTTTGCATGTAAATTAATCTTAATTCAGTTTACACTGTCATGCTGAGTGGTACAAATTGCCTATAACAATAAAGCAGCACGAGTTAAAATGGGAATGGGGGGGGGTGGCGAGGCAGATTGAACGTGTGGCTTTTCTCATAGGATGTTTCTTTGCTTTATGCCAATACATTAGATGACGATAATGAATCTTCTCTTCGGAAAAACATTGTATAGTTGATTTTTTAATTTTACTTCAATGGAGCAGTAACTTGTCTTTCATAGAACAAGTTAGACAAACCATTAATGACGAGAGTGTTAAGGTTAAGTATGAAGCAAAGCATTCACTCGTTTGAGTGCTGTGTGTTTTTTGGGGGGTTTTTTCTCTTTCTTTTCCATTTCTAGAAGATTGACAAAAGTACTAGCTCTCCAGCGTTTCATTTAATTACATGCCGAAGGAAACGGGCTTTTAACATAAACATAGTTGCTTTTGATTATTCAGCATTTGCCCTTCAATAGCGCTTAATGGAGACGGTTTAAAGCGTAAATGAGCGTGCGCTGCTCTGTGGAGTGTTGGGTCGCTCTGCGCTCTCTGCTTAAAAGCCGCTATAGAATCTCTGCGTTTCCTGTTTCTTTTAAAGCTTTTGTCCAGATATTGAGGTTAAACAATCTAAACCGTTGTGTGTCGTTCCACAAGCTGATGCCATTAAGGCGCAGTATGCTCGATGCTGAGCAGTTGATGCTTTTCCGTGCAGTTAGCCGTTTCCTGGGAAAGTGTTTTTTTTTTATTATTATTATTTTATTTTTTTATAGAATAAGAGGATCGGGTGTGCATGAAAAGAAAAATGTTTTATTGATGTTAGAGGCCTGTTTGACCCTTTAAGATTCAAATGCATACATCTGAAGATATCACATCTGCATACCTCCCTACTTTTAAGAGGGACATTGCCTTTTTGGAACACAAATCCCTCTTTCCTCCTTTCTGTCCCTCTTTCCTCCTCTGATGTCCCTGATTTTAGCTGCGAATGAGTGCATCACAGTGTTCTGCCGCCCCACATCCACATGTATGTAAGTTGTGTAAAATGTGTAGGGCTGCAACTAACGATTTTATACAAGAACTCAAACTTGGTTTTAATACAAAGTTATTAGTAAATATTAATTAATATGTTAACTATTTTTCATATTTAATAAAACTGCCCAGTTATGCACATCTGACCCCCAGCTTGCCACTCTGCCCCCATATATGCCTTATACCTCTTATATGCCCGACGATTCCACTGTGCCCCTGATATGCCTTATACTCCTTATATGCCAATGATATGTAACTGAGCCCCCTGATATAACTTTTACCCCCAGATATGTTTTATGCCCCACTGATATGCCTAATATCGATATGCCTTATACCCCCTATATGCCCTGAAATTCATAATACCCCCCATACACCACTATAACTCACCCATACACCACTCTGGCTCCTCCCCCTCCCACACACCACTCTGGTCCTCCCCCTCACATACACCACTCTGGCTCCTCCCCCCTCACATACACCATCTGGCTCCCCCCATACTCCACTCTGCCTCCTCCCCCCTCCCATACACCACTCTGCCTCCTCCCCCTCCCATACACCGATCTGCCTCTCTACCCGGCTCCGTTACTGACCGGCACTTTCACTGGAGCTTCAAAGAAGCCTCAGCATAAGTGAAGGTGAGTAACGGAGGCTGTGCGGACCCCCACCGGCTGACAGAGAGGATGATTCTCTGTCAGCCGGTGGGGGTCTGCATCGCACAGACACCCTCCGTTACTGACCTTCACTTACACTGAGGCTTCTATGAAGCTGCAGTGAAAGTGCCGGTCAGTAACGGAGCCGGGCAGAGAGGCAGAGCGGTGTATGGGAGGGTGGAGGAGTCAGAGGGGTGTATGGGAGGGGGGAGAGAGCCGGAAGTGAGAAACCGGCCGACAGTGAGGGGAATCCAGGTCCCCTGAAGCGTTGCGGGGGATCTGGATTCTGGTGTTATAATCCGATCTCTGTTTGAGGTCGGATTATATAAGGAGAGGAGTTTTTCAGAGCCATGCCCCTAACCACTCCCCTAAAATCTCACTTTCTGGCAATTTCAAATGTGGCACTGAATTTGCCACAGAATGCCATCTGTCATTTGCGTCATTTGATAGTGGTTTATATCAATTAAGGATACATCTTTTTTTAAGTTGACTTAAGTTGAAGCTTGCAGTTAAAATGTGATTTGGCAGCAAATCGTAGATTTTACACTTAAAATAAGAGCTGGTTTAAACCTTAAGAACATGCAAAAAAAATTTTTAATGTAGATTTTCTAGAAGAAAACGTGTAATTTACCATTAGCTTTGACCTTTAAAAGAAGAAGACCGATATTGAAACGTATAAACTTTTAGTATACACACAGAAACATGCATGCCAGCAAACCTGCATAATGTATAATGTGTATGGAAGCTAAACGCTGCAAAGTTAAAATGAATGTGTATTTTTTACTTTACTGAGTGGGTGGTAGGTAAGCGGAACAGCCTCCAAGAAGAAGAGGTAGAGGCTAATACAGGGAGGGAATAACATATGCATAAAGCTATCCTGAATCTAAGAGAAGACCAAGGACAGAATACTCTCTGAGGTCTTTACAGCAGGAGAAGTGGGCAGCCTGGACGCTTCTTATCTGCTGTGAAATGGTCTGTTTCTAAGTGATGACCATTCCTTCATTCAATATAACGGAGTTTCTCACCCACACTGACCTGTCTGTTTTAGGGTAATCGGTCTGACTTCCCCTTAAAGAACATAAAATTATAGTAAATAACTACTGGCAGTGTGCATTCTCATGTACCGGTTTCACTACCTCTTACTTTGCTGATAATAAAGTAGCGCAGGCTGATTAGCAGCGGCTTGGATATATAGATTGTAGCGCTGTCATCTTTAGCCATCAACCCGTCTACTTCACGCCACCCTGCAAGCATTGTGTGTGCGTATATGTGTATGTAGGTGTATGTAGGTGTATGTAGGTGTATGTATGTGTATGTAGGTATGTTTGTACCGGTGAATACCTCCTTTCCATCATTCTACACGTGTCTCCTCTTAAGTCCCTCTCACCTCCCATATTTCTCCTTTTCTCACCTCTTATGTTTTCTCTCCCCTCCATTTATATCTGTATCACTCCTCTCTACACCCCCACCTATCGCTCTCTACATGCCGCCATTTTTTTTTCTACCTAGTTCTCTTTTGATTATGTTAGTGATACCCATGAACGTTAGTGGCATCCATAACATAAGAAAGTATTCTTAAAGTCCATGTTTAATACGCTTATTATTTTATGTCTTTATATATATATATATATATAATATATATATATATATATACACACTTAATTTTACATTTTATGTGTACATTTAATATCTTTTAATACACAGAAAACAGGATTTTATGAGCATGTATATGATTTTATGAAAGATCTGCTTATACTTTATTGTGAATGTAAAACCTCTGCATTTTTTCCCATGTGGTAGTAAATTCCGTAGGTGATGTTATTTTATTTTAACAGCCATCTTTTTGCTGAAAAAAGGATTGATGCAGGAAAATTGTGTACTCTGTCGCACCAGTCGGTTTATCATATGTGTATTGCCGTTTTAATACCCAAACTTGTCATCACTTACAATTTAGGGTAATATCTAATTTTACTCTGCTTTACTACACAGCTTTAAAAATGGCAGCAGAAAAAAAAATAAGCCGCACAAAATGTTAAGAAATAATATGGAGTTCATGTAACCGTCAAATTTAAATCTCTTTGCAGTACATATATCCTTTAGAATATTTAGATTATTTTCAGCCCCAATTACCATGTTGTTATGCAAGTTGTTTTTACAACAACTTTAAATTAATTCAAGGCCGTTTTAAACACTTTTTTTTATTATTATTTTTTTTATATATATACCAGGTTCGTTGATAGATCCTTTCCTAAGTTTTGGTGTAGCTTGAGTTAACTTGGCTATATGGAATTAAAATATGCACACTTTAAAGAAAAAGAAAAGAAAAAAACTTTGATTTGAACTTAACTATAAAGCTATAAATATTAGAATTAATTAAAAATGTTGCCAAAATGTTTAATTCTATAGTTTACATTTTTATGGCAGGACCAGTCAGTTCCAATAGGGATTTATTTAATATAATTTGTTCCCTCGTTACAGAACAGTCTGCTGGTACAATTAATGTTACTAGAACTATTCCGAAACAATGGCACATCAACTATTTTACAATAATGCCAATTGGCTACCAACTATTTAATCAACACTTAAATAGCAGCAGATACTGTGTTACTTAGTAAGAGTGTTTGCAGATTAATAGAAGGAATATCCATATCTGCTCCACATGGTGCCCCAAAGAGCTGTACGGGGATATTAAACAGGTCCGTTTGTGTTGGGTTTATAAATGACAATCGCTCTTGTGAATCAGACTTACAGCGGCAGGGTGTCCCGGTAATGTCTCCACTACCTCTCCCTGAATCTTATCATTTATATTTCTTCTGTTGATCTTTTAGGAAAGCTGACCGGTATGAATGAAAGTTCAGCAAGTATTACCGTTTCTCCGCAAAATTCTACACCGCAAGTTTTAATCCAGAAGTTAGTAACGGCTGCAAACCTCGGGGTCGTTGCTTCGGGGGAAAATGATGTACACAGGTAAGGGTTTTGGGAAAATATGTTGTAAAAAACATGGACTTTATTGATTTTACATGGTTAAATACCCATCCTACATTATAGAAATTAAGCAGATCCCAATATTGGCGTGTGTGTGTATATATATATATATAAATCATTCAAGCAAAAAAATAATCCCTTATTAAATAGAAAATAGGGTCTTTCTCGTTAACCTGATAGCATCAAGTAATTATATAGGGTGTAAGTTTTTTTAAGATTTAAATAGCAAAGTTTATGATGATTGCAACTATTGGAAGCTTTTAGTTACACGTCGGCTTCTGGTGATTATGTGTTGGTGCATCTGAAATATCTTGGAAGTTACCATATGGTGTGCTCTCAAATGTTAATACTTTGGGGTCTATTCCATAAACGGAGAGTTGACCGGGATAGTTGTGTTTCAACTCCTTGTCTTCATTATTTTTTTATGGAGGTCCAGCTGCTCTGTATAATGTATATTAAAATTGGTGAGATTTTGCCAAAGCCCCCTCCATTTATTATCCATAATTATCCATTATACTGACATTCAGAAGTTCAGAATCCTGCGAGTGTTGACCCTTCATAATGAATAGTGAAGTGAGGGATCTGAAACTACAACACTTATAACAGTTCATGCTTTAGTGAATAGATGACAAGTGTCACGTTTTGGGGACAGACCCACCCTAAGAGAGAATGCCATATGATGTATTATCGTACCTGGGAACTTCTCGGCTCCAGCTACCCGGAGCCAACCCTTGCGGGACGCGGCCAGGACTGTCAACTGACGTCGGTGGGCGGTCCCGCTGAGGTTGGTGGGCGGTCCCGCTGACATTGTGAGAAACCCCCCATTTAAAGGTGAAATGGGCGGGGAGTGGGGCATGCCAAGCTCCCACGACCTGCAGGATTTTGGTGTTGCAGCGCTTCTCCCAGAGTTCTCTGGGTCAGACTCAGGAGAGTTCACAGGTATTTATATCTTGTTTCATTGAAAATATTTTCCAAATTTCAAAGTTATTAATAGAATCAGGGTCACTTTACAGAAAGACCACAGTTTATAGAAAAACTGGACAAGAACTAGAAAAATAGCCTGTGGGGATGCCACAACCAAAGCTTTTTGGTTTTAATTGATGTTGTACATGTATGTATAGACATAGCAGCCAAATCAAATCATGAGAGACTGCAACGTCAGCATCTCTGCTTAGCAGGTGCTCTAGAAATGCATTTATTGCTGAGCTTAAGATAAAGGTTGAAAACATTAACGTGTTTTAATTTTAAAACTCATCTTGGGGGAAAAAATGTCACAAAGTACCAGGTTATTACTTTAATAATTGGAACCATACGGTTTGCTTTATAGCCGGTTAGATACCTTCAGTTAAACAGTTGGCGAGGTTGATGCTTAGGGCTGAGGTAGTGTTACCTGGTAAGCGCTTGTGAATATCCACAAAAATGGATCTGAATATAGAAGATAGAGTAGTCTTACGTCAAATCTAATACATAAACTTTTAGGACCCCAGAGGTATGAATATTGTGTGTACAAAAAACTCAGGTGAGGGCAGGAAAGGGTATGTGTGTGTGTGTATATATATATATAAATGAAGGTACAAGGTTTGGGCACCTAGCTTTTATCACCAGCTTTTTAAATGTTTCTTTTTAATATTTTCTTTGGACTGGAGACCCCTTGTAACTGGGGGGGTCCATTTATTTATTAACTTTGATCCCCACTACAGGTGATCTATACCCATCCATTGATGATTGCAGTACCTGTGATCAGCCTGCTGGGGGTGGAGGGCTGTAATTATCAGATCCCAGCATACATAGAGACCCGATGAAAGCTATTTTAGTATTGTTTGTGGCTGTGTCGGCACTACCACCGCCAGTAAAGATCGCTCAAACAGAAGTCCCTGCGTGTGAAAAGACCTGAAGGCGTGCTATTATGTCCTCATGGTCGCTTAGCACACAATCATGATAACATCATGTGGTTATGAATGGGTAAAGTTTAATATTTAATTTAAAACTTAATGAATAAACACAGACTTTTTGGGAACCAATTATATAAAAAAATGAAAGGCTAAAAAATGACCTGTGATCATTGATGTCACAATTGTGCAAGTGATCATTAATTAAAATCTTGAAAGACAAATATAAAGAATCCTGATATTTTGGCTACTAAATTTGCAGTATGATGTCAGAAGTAACTTTAAGTGGTAAACTAAGCTGCTTCTTTTTTCTGCCCATGTTCCATTTTTAGTCATCGTAAATGTATTTCTTTTAAGATAAGCCATAAAATGGTTTTAAGTTAAATGATTGTTATAATGTTTCAAAGATAAGTGGACACAGTTTTTTGGTATATTTCATTCTGAGATCTCTGAAAGGAAGAGAAGCTCTGGGCCATATTAAAACTTCAGGACTGTAGGAGTTTTCAGTTGTGTTCCTCGAGGGGAACGAAGAGACCTTGCATACTATTCAGTGTTTCTGAAATGAGGTCATTCTTCATTTTCAGGTCTCACCTTAGTACCCTCAGAAAATCTCTTTGACCTCTGAGCGTCCCATTCCAGAAAACCAGCATGTTATTTATATACGGTATTTGGGTGACTGTTAAAGGCAGCGGCACAAGCCATGCAAAATGTACCAGGCTGGATAATCTTATAGAGAAGTCATACATTGCTCTAGAACAAAAATGTAGGGATTGAGGAATCTCGAAGGTTCTTTAGCTTGGCGCATGACGCTTGTCCTAGTGAAGGTCACTTTAGAGCAGACCAAAAGTTACCTCCAGTAGGACAATGTCCAGGATAAAATCTTCACCGTTCCATAGCTGTTTGAAATGAGTGTTTATTTGTTATATAAAAGTAGGTTTGGGAACGTGTTTAGAAATAAAATGATCACATGCTTTAGTAGTACTCGCCACTGTTTGCCAAATCTAGCTTCTCAATTTATGAACTCCTCGTATTGCCAGGACTTCCTTGAAGTGATCTGCTCTTTTCATATGCGCCTGTGGTATGATGTGATGTCATACTCATACACACCGAGAAGGTGATATATGGAGAAAGCAACACCTTCATTGGTGTGTACCAGTATGACATCACTCACAGACACTGCGCCCCCAACTAATTTTGGCACCCTTGGTAAATGTGAGCAAAGAAGGCTCTGATCTTTTCTTCAAAAAATACATAAAAATACTCTGCTCTCATGGATATCAATATTTATGCAGCATTTCTGTGATATTTGCCACTCCATCTCTAGATTGTTAAGCTTGCGAGCAGGGCTCTCTCCACCTCATATATCGGTTTGTCTTAGCCTGTCAATCCTCGTCTTGTCAGACCCCTTGAATATATGTATTGTATTAAGCGCTGTGTACATTGTTGGCGCTATAGAAATAAAAGATAATAATCTCAGAGCTGGCATTAAGCAGAACTGGCTGCATTCTCTTTCCGTACACTAGGTGTCAGCACTGCTATGACATCCGCCTCTGAGACAGCCATGCATACGCAGCCATGTCTTGGAAATATAGCCCCTCATCGCAGCAATTCCAGTTACAGGCCATAGGAATCTGGAGTAACTAGCAATATTCCCATTAAATTAACTAGCGTACACCTATCTGGAGGCAGCTGGTGATTTGTTTAAAGCATATTTCGCATGTGATCACATAGAGAGAAGCAAAAATAATTATACTGTTTGCCTACAAATTAATGAGTCCTTTTACGTCTTTTAAAAAATAGGTAGACTCGCTTGCTGCAGTTATTTTGCTTGTATTTTGTTTTGTTTTTAAGTCTGGGTAAATGATCATTAAACGCAGTAGTAGCAGGCGAAATGAAAGCATTAAATATGAATGTAGTAGATGGTTATTATCTTGTGATGTGTGTTTAGGAATGTAGTATAGTAATGTTAATAAACACGCATGTATATAAGAGGCAGCCTCCATCGCATGTGTGCGTAGTCAAGCCTATGGATACCGGCAAGAACCAAAATACTAAACAATACAATCGGTTTGAGCGTGTGTATAAACAATGCACCCTATTGATTTTACTGTTAAGTAACGGGTCCACTTACACGTTTTTAAGTAGTGCTTTTGTTTTTCGCTGTGTGTTTGCTTGTGGTATGAGGATGCTAACCTGTGTTTTCTTGCACATTTGTCAACTTTTGGCTAATTATTTTTATACAGCTAGGGCAGGGCAGCGCTTCGCCTGATTGTCTTTCTTGCTAATGGGATTCTGTCTGCTTCAGCAGGCAGTAATTGAAGGCTTCATGTAGGGGTACAAAGTTTCAGCAGTAGTTGGCCATTGTCGCCTCCTCCGGCAACCCCCCGAACAGGAGAAGACAAAGAAATTAGCCTGGGAATAGTAAACCATCAACCAGGGAGAGATCCTAACCACTCACTCATTTCACTAATGCTCAATCACAACTAGAAATGCACAAATTTCCACGAGGTGCACTAGGTACATATGTTACTGTATATGACCAATTCTCATATATATTCTCAAACATCTCTATCAGCTATTCCTACCACATTAAAAGTGGACCGAGTTCGACGCGCAGTAGATTTGGTTATGACGAAAAAGCAGTAAGCGCAATTTGTACACTGCTAATTCTTTTCATGAATATTTATATTTTTATTTATTAGTTATATATACTAATAAAATCAACTGTTTAAAATTTCTTTTATTTATTTTTCTCTGATATACGATTCTTTTTCTTTTTAATCTGGGTTCTGGGTAAACCATAATATATATCTTGCTGGAGGGCATCCGCCATATTTTTTTCCTGTTGGAAATATTTTACCTTTGAATTGTTTGTATTAAACAATCAAAGCAAAAATCCATATGATATCCAATTACTTTGTACATTATATTGTGAAATTGCACTTGCAGTCAGTCACCTGGGCATCTGGGAAGATATTGTCGCGCTTGCGCCGAATGTAGACTTAGATTTGAACTTCATTGATGGAGTTCTGTATGGCTGAGAAAAAAAGGCTCTTTGGGTGGAATCTTCGTACATATCTACATACTATCACAGTGAGGGATGGTGAACTTCACCCACACAACTAATTGTGATTAATGCTGTCACAAAACAATATTCTCCCTCTCCAGAAATCTAACACATCCATGAAGGACTCTCCCTCTTTACCAACGCATGCTTAATTTCTACTAGAGTGCGGCAGAAACGCATATATAGAAACTATTACTTTCTGTATCTCTAAAGTAAGCTAATCACATATCGTAAAACAAATCCCCAGGACACATCCTAATGCCTTTTAGGATTCCAACAAGTTACTGGCAACGGATCGGGAAGGATTCACCATGTTTGGTGGAATGAAAAAGAAGTGTATCCATAATAAGGAAGCATCAGAAATAAACATTTTCATTACAATCCGTATCATTTATGTTCATTTTAATGGTAATATTCCATAAGGTTCGACTTATTAGACTGTTATCTATTATAGTAAATACCATTTAAAAAGTATATTATTTACCCATAACCATAAGAGTTTCTGGGGAACATTCTGGGGTAAAAGAGAACAGAAGTCTCTCTTTCTGGGGAGTGTTACTTGAAAGCTGATCTCCCTGTTATAAGTGCAGAATGGGTTTCGATAAAGCCAAACTATACATTTTCTAAGAATGGATTCTGTGCATAGAAGGTGTTTAAGGGGTTGAGGTCTTGCCTGCAGTATTTTCACACTAAATATATTATTCAGAAGTTTATTTTAAGATGTTTATAGGGAAAGACGTAAACTTAATTTAAATATGGCATTATCCAGAATTAATTACATTATCTCTTTAAAAAAAAAAATAAAAAAAATTCTGAAAGCAGCCTTTTGGTGCACACAGGGTTAAGCTAAATTACTACAGCGGAGAAGAAAAAAAAAAGAAATTAGGTTTTTATTGTTCTCCCAGAGCATTTAACACATGATTTAAATATGTCTGTGAGTCATGAAATTGTAATGTTCTGTGTTAAATCATTCTTACGAGAATAAAAATCAAATCACCAGCACAGTCTGCCTATTATTTCTTAATGTTGGGGGAAAAAAATGTTTAAGTGTTCGTATACAGGATCTTAACACACTGGCTATTAAAAGGCCCAAACAGTGATTTCATAAATAGAAGTGTAAATGAAAATTTAGATCTTTAAGAGCAATTATCACCGACGATCAGATTATAGAGGTGGACAGTTAAATTATTTAAAATTACTAATTTGTCGAATTCTTGACACTGCTGTCAAAACGCTCCTTAACGCTTCTAAAAAATGTTACGGGGGAAAAAAATCACAGTCTGGGCAAAAAGTGGTGAAATAAATATTGATTTTTCTATTGATAAAAAGAAAAAGTACAGCAATTAATATTATATAAACTGGTTAACAAGATTTAATTCCCACATAATGCCTTCCTAACTAGGGTAATGTGTTAAGAGGCTTTGATGTGATTAAGGGAAGAAGAAGAAGAAAAAAAAAGAAATTACTTTTCATTTAAAGGGAATCTGTTTCCTGCTAAAGTGGCTAATATTTTAATTAAGTCTAGTGTGAAGTTTTTTGAGTATCTTTGATAAACTCCCTCTTTTATGTTGATGATAATTAAAGAGATCCCTAAAGACCTCGGAATGATCTGCGCGAAGCCCACGCTAATTGTTAGACATGAGACACTGACCAGTTGGTTTGCTGTTGAATAGCCGGCGTCGCGCTGTCAGTCGAGTCATTTTATTTTATTTTTTTTTTCTCCTCCATTGTTAGCCGTTGTCAGGGCTAACTGAGTCCTATTGTGGCTGAAGATGTTTCACAAATTGAGGCAGATGGCTCCGATTGAGACACGTGTCATTCAGAAAAGAGAGAAGGGGATTGGCCTCCGGCGCGGGGTCACAGAAGGTCACAGACTTGCTCCCACACTTGTTAGTGTTTTCAAAAGGCCTTGCGCAGCGACTTCATTGTCGTGAAGTTAGGAGGAAGAAAAAAAAAAGAGAATGTTTTTCACTTTATACGGAATGGAAAGTCTACAATGCAGCCGCCCCTGTAGCCGGCTCTCGCTTCTTTGACAGTCGGTCATTGTACCTAAAACGGCTTTTCAGTCAATTGCCGGACATAAAAGGACAGTTTTCCTTCTAATTGTACATAATTAGGAAGATGTTGGTGTCTTGGAATTTTGTACCCTACATTTAATTTTTCTCCCCCCCCCCAATTAAATCTAATAGAAAATAACACACGTTTTAAGGACGTTCTGTTTGCTCGGTGTTTTCAATACTCCACATTTTTTTTTAATCATTATGTAGCAGGGGGATACGAGGCATCCCATTCCTCTTGGTAGCTTACCTTTTTCTCTATTCATCGTTACTTTACAGCCTTGGCTAATTGCTGCATTCACAACATTATTATTGTCTTGTAAGCAACACAAATTAAGATGCACCTTTTTTTTTCCTTTTAATCGATCGATAATTCTAACTTCATATAAATATATATACACATGCTTTATATATATATATATATACACATTGCAAAAGAAACAAAAAAACTTTAAGAAAATCCTTGTTGATCACATATGGTGATGATATTTAAAAAAAAATGTTTCATTTACAATCTGCATCACGTTATCTTTTCATTTTTCTGTTTTTTTCATTCTTTTTCTAGATTCGCGGCTAAAACTGTGCACAGCGGGTCGTTGATGTTGGTCACAGTGGAGCTGAAGGGAAGCTCGGCAGCGCGGCTCATCATAAACACGGAGAAGACGCTGATTGGTTCTGTTCTGCTGCGGGAGCTGAAGCCTGTCCTGTCCCATGGGTGACCGGCTTACATCTGGACTTCTGAATCTGGCACAAAGCAAAAGTGCCTGGCATCCACTACTGCTGCCTATCATTTATAATAATAGCCCTTCCATCTGGCAGTAGTGGGAAGAATACACTCTGGACGATCTCGTCTCCTGCTTTAGAATGCTAGTATCTATCATGTATGCAAGCACTCGTGATAGCTGAGCATGCTAACCAAAGATCCTTATTTCTCCATTTAAACACATTCGCCATTTGTTACATTTTCTTTTGCCCATATAAGGAAATATTGGGCACTTAAACAATAAAAAAATCCAAATCAGGGTAAATTACAGCCTTCGTATATGAAATAGTGTTGTCAGGTGTTAATGTGTTTGTTTTGCCTTGTACTGAACAGAAAACGATGAGTTAATATATCAATATTTCCGTATTCTAGAGTTTTCTGTAATGCAAGTTTATAATTGGTCATCTTGATTGTTTGAAATCATTCTATAATATGTGCTTATTTTGAGTGGATCCTTCAATAAATTTGTACGTAAGCAGGCAGTCCATCTTTATTTCATTTATCACAGCAATGTGGAAAAATAGTAAACGTATGACAGGCTAAAAAGGGGGAATATTGACTAATATATATATATATATGGTTGAGTGGCAAGGTAGACATCTACATATATGTATTTAGTATTTTTGGTCTAAGTTCATATTATACCTTTGTTAAATCCATTTTAAGCCATAAGTCATTATATATATATATATTTAATATTTTTTATATATATATTTATAAATTTTTTTTTAAAAGCGCCTTTATTGTTAGTAGTGGTCTAAGTGCCAGTGAGTGAAAGGGTAATGTTTTGGGGAAAAAAAAATATTTTCTTCTTTGCTGAGTAATAAAATCTAATGTATACATTATAATACTAAAAGTGAAAACTGATGAGCAAACTGTATCTTTGTAAGTAATCATTGTTTAAATTACATATGTTAAAAATGGAATCTTTTTAAATTCATATATATATATATTCATTTGTGTGTGTGCCCACAAAAGGGACAAGTTAAAGTGTTAAGTTGTATTCTTCCAGCAACCCAAATTAAAAGCATTGAGTTGCAGAGCAGTAAAGATATGCTAAATACTATACCTTAATTTGAATTAGGAAGTAGCGGAATGGTGGTAGGCATCAATATCCACCTATTAGCAGATCAGATGTAAAGGACGGCTAATCGGTAAGACAGAATGGGAGCCGGTGTGAGTGACCTTGGACGGTGTCATTGTCTTGGTGGAAAATGCTTGAAAGGAAAAGCGTATTGTAAAAATGTTAACATTTAAAATTTTGCAACGAAAAAGTTTGTTTTAAATGTGGAAATTTAGCCTTATCTTGGCTTTTTCGCTGACCCTTATTGCAATGCATAAAGTCAATACTACTTCTGAAAAGTAAGTAGCATTTGGATTACAGACGCTTTACTTTGTGTGCATACGTTGCCTTGTATGGTTTTCAATTGTGGAGTGCTTAGTTCAAATAAAGAAAAAAAACTCAAGTTAGGATCCGTTTGAGAAGACAAACTGGATTTGCAGGTGTAAAGCCGTTATGGGAACAGTGTAGATCATTTGTACATATCCTTATTAATTAAGCAGATAGTTTATAATGAATTAATTTCAACTACATGGGACACATGGCTTCTCCGGTCATCTTCTGACCCACCTACAAATTACTGTCGTTCCTCGATAATGCTTAGTGAATTTTGCCCTATTTTTTTTATGATTTTTCTTTGGTACTATTGGAAACACGCGGTGTATATGATCTGCGGTGTGGTCTACCTATGAACATCTGCCCTTAACATCTATAACATAAACATGTTATTGAAGCAACTGATCTTTCTAATTAAAGCTAATTTTGCTTTACCTGCAAAACTGTAATGAAGTGAAAAAAATGTGATTTGATGATTAGGATTCTGGAGTGAATTGCGTTGTATGAGTTCTTGCGCTGTTCCTCCATCAGGGAGTTTGTATCGGTGGCGTGCAGCTGCTCGGGTGATTTACAGGGCTTCGGCTGTGGCTAGCCATAAATAAATCCTCTTATATAGTTGTTATGAGCACCTGTTAGATCATCTGTCAGCAAAGCAATGTTCACATTTATCATGGTGTGGTTTTCATTCAACCTCAATCCATTTCCAACCGACTCGGCCTCCACCAGCAAATCACTATTACCCCAACATAATTGCTCGTTTCCACTATACGTTACAACTTGCAGATAAAAGATATCACTACTTGGCCAAATTTCATAAATACAGGAGCAGTTCGGTGCAGTAAAAGTTTATTTTTGTCGTCATTTGTCACACTATTATTCTATAAATCAAATTCAACAGCGTTCTTGCCAGTTCAGTCGTTACTGTCTGTCCAGATGTGGAAATGGTCCGTTTCTTCTCTCGAGATGACATGACATGTAGTTCAGACAGAGCTGGCTTATGGCTTTGTTGCACCCATTTACTTTTATTAGTCCTTCCAACAAAAAAAAAAATCCTCGGGGATCAGTGTCTTGGACGGTAAAATGGGAATGAAAAAAACCACAAATGACAGGCTAGCAGTTTGAGGACATTTCACTGAAAACCATCTAATTGAACTCTCTGTTCGATGTTTTAAATCACATCTAGAGTATTAAAGCTCCGAAATTAGATAACATAATTCTTTAGGCAACAAGGTATTTAATTGCACGTGTAAGACTCATCTGAGGGTGGATTTATAGAAATAATCTGGAATGTTTAGATCTTCACAATGTTAAAAATGACAAATTTAAGCTTTTGAACTCTTGCTGTACTAAAATTGGTACATTTTATTAGGATGGATCCCCCCCGAGACTTAACTTGTATTCTTTTTTATAAATCAATCTAGCTTGATGTTCTTTAAGTTCCTCATAATTTTGAGTAGGCAGAGAAAACCATGCCTTGGGTTCTCTAATGTGTCAGATTCTACTGTAACAAGCAACGCATCTCTCGTCGGTACATAAAATTAATTGATTACGTGTTAATTAGAGAAATTTGTAAGAGAAGCCAGATTATGGCCCTCAAGAACAGGTTGGTGCTCATGATCTAGACGTGGGGGCTAAAGGGGTTAAGCGGCACAGCGTTCTCCTCATTTGTGCTCCAGAAATGCTCTAGAATTTATGTAAGTTGTGAACGTGTAGCTTGGCAGCATGATGAAGGATTTGATGGTAATGCAGTCTCCGGGTAACATAAAAAAGTGAGTGTAAAAGCTGAAGGAACAGTGCAATAGAAGGGTTTATAGTTGAGATTATACTTTAGCGTTGCTTCTAATTCAAGTTACATTCTCCATGGCTATTATGTAGCTCATAAATTCAATCAAATGTTTTACCGTTCCTATAAAAAATGACAGGAGGGGGGTTTTATGTTGTAAGTTTAAGCAGGAGCTCTGGGTGTTATACGAGATTTCTCCAGCCATTATGCCATTAAAAGCGCGTCTCAGCCGGCCCAAACTCCCGCATTACTTTGCTTTACCATATCGGGGTCTAAGGAACGTTGTGTTTAAACAGCTTTGTCAGCTGGAGCTCTATTTGCCGGATGTCGCTTATTGTCCAGATAAATTTATTAGGAACAATTCAGCGTTGTATAAAATGTGTTTATGTACGTTCCTGCGGCGGATAAAGTCAACGTTGTATCATTTATTCAGGCGCCTTTCACCTTGGACAAAACGTTAATTGAACTTTTCAGACATTTTAACCAAATGCCTTTTTATTCTATTTCTCGAAAGCTTTACTTATGTAGTACTTATGTAGTACTTTCTGTTTCTATGGCAACAACCTATCAGTGTCAGCTTTTGTATCACATGACAATTAACTGTTCCTGGCCAAAAAAAAGAATAAGGAATGTGGCAAATATTCATTTCAGGGATGCAACAGTCCCAATTGTGTAGGAATTTAATGGTACATTTAGTTAGACAAAATGAGCTGATTTTTTTTTATACTTAAAAACCAAGGTCGTGCTGTTTTAAGGAACAAGCTAGTTTTAAGTTTAAAGAGTGAAAATGTAATTTCTAATACTTTATTTTTGAATGTGTTTTACTGATTAGCGATTGGGAAAATATCTATTGTGTTATGAAGTATGGATTACCTTGGGCTCCGATATAACCTTCCCCTTGTTTCCAGTACCTCTTCCAAAGCTTATTATTATCTGGCAATCTGTAAGACTTCAATGCTTACTTGGCGCTTGGTCTTGTCCAATGTTCAGCATTGTCTTAAATCACCCCATCGATGCTTACATCCGCTTACTGTACTGATCTCTACCGCTTCTCAAGTCTGCCAAACTCTCAAGTGAAAGTTTCCTAAATTACACGTAAACCTCTAACCATCACATGTTTAACCAAGGCCTCTTGTCCCCTGATTCATTACCGGTATTAGAATTACTTCTGAATATAATGTTACAAGGTTGGGTGAAAGTGAGGACATCTTGATATGTTGGTTCACAATCATTATAACTATTGGTGAAAGTCAACAGTTACTTCATTAACATAGTAAAGGGTTAAGCTTAAATGGCTTAAAAAATGCAATTCCCAAATCCATGGGCATAAAACTATTTGTGTAGCTGGTGACTGGCTTCCGAAGGGTTCTACTATAAAGAACATTTCCGAGCTGGATGTTATAGCTTTATTTTGCTCTGGTAATATACATTCTAAATTGACTATAAGAGCAGTTTCTTGGAAAATAAGATCATATTACTGTGACTAGGGTATGCAATTAGAGAGAAGATGGCTGAGCTCCGCTGATAAGTTTTAGCTGGGTCATACCTATGTTTACTGACGTGAAAGTTAAATCACACTGTGAACCTTTTGTCCAACAAATCAGCAGTGATCTCATGTACACTTTGGTGCATAATACGACAAGGACTAAAAAGGAGCCCATCCTGTTTTCAGTAACAGAAATATTTTATGGACCCGGAGCACAGCACCGCATAGCAGCCCCACGTGCGGCGACCCCGTGCACAGCACTGCTCAACAGCACCGGGGACCTGGGTTTTTTTTTTTTAATAAAATATTAATTTGATGAAAAATATTATTAAAAGGGATGCATTCCATTTTTTATTGCACACAGAGATACCATCTGACCTGTTTGGTGTCAGATTATATTAGCACGTAATTATGACAATAATAGTTTTTATTTTCTTTAGAATCGTTTTGGTGGCTTCTCGGCCAAATGATATTTTCTCAAACAACACTACATAGACTACAGCTTCTGTTTCCAGCAACATCAAATAATTGCATGAAAATCCATTGTAACTTTGCTCTATTGGTTTATTTACAACAATATTAAAAGATTCCATGATTCTATTGGATCTGAAATTTAAAAAACAGAATTTATTGTACTGAGTATCAAAACAAGCAAATCACTGTGACCGTTCATAACACGACTTCATTTACATCTTCTAATTTCGTTGGTCTCAACATCAGTAGAGTTGCACCCCTCGATCAGTTTGTGGCTGCAGTTTCTACGGCAACTGGGAACTTTTCCAAATTGTTGCTACACATTTTACAATATTGTTATTCAGTCTGGGAATTCTGCCAGATTAATGTTGCAAAATATTATGTAACATTGTAATCTTTGTTCCCAGGGCTCCATAGGCTGTGGAGTTTTATTGGATTATTTAGGAAATTCTAGAAAATATTTCATGAAAGTAGAAATTGTGCGCTTAGTTGGTCCTGCTTTTCACTTTGTGAAAATATAACTCCTATGATGCTCAGCCAGCCAGACATACTGTTTTGCAAAGCATTGTGGGACTCGTAGTTTCCCTGACTGTGATGCTGCGTTTTGGCTACGCATGGCTTGTGGCAAAGGGTGACTGACAAGTAGAAATCATTTCCAGTTTTTACTAATAATCAACCTGTTTGTAACTTTGCATTTAGGATTCATTTTAAATAATTTTAAGATTTAAAGGGGTTTTGGTGATTAGACCCACGTTTTGTCTCTTGGTATCATTTGCTTTTCATCTTAGTATTCTTTGTGACAGCAATGATTTTCTCCTTGTACCGCAGGCAGCAGCAATACATGATGGGGGAGTTCATTTGTGGATTTCATGGTGTCTGTCACAGACCTGGAGCAGGGGAAGAGGTGGGATTCTGGGAGAGAATGGCGCATGTTCCAGTAAACGGAAGCACCTGTCTTCATAGAACAATTCTTATTAGCCCGCAAGTCTCTGAATGAGGCCGGCGAGTGACAAGCTGGCAATGCCAGCACCAGAACACTGTGACAGGCGCAGGCAGCCGGACCCATTGTCTGCCCTTGATGAGCATGTCATTAGTGGAAATAGAAGAAAGTGAGGGGCGCATCAGTATTCAAATAGCCTCCATTCTCTATGCCATTCAGCAGCCGAGCTGCACAGCTACATTTCCTAATACACATTAGATTTATTCTGACTGCATACAAAGTACCCTGAAATGTAAAATGTGACCATGATAACTTCTTGCCGATCTCCTACTTTGTACAGAGCAGGCCGTCTGTCTTTTTCTATCGATAAATTTACACCGCACAAGTTAACTATTGGAGATATTGATATTTTTTAACTGTATAAGGGAAATATTTTCACAATTCTGTTTCTGATTTTTGTAGACGTGGTATCATGTCAATTGCCACTAACGTAGGTTGATGCATAATAGTATAATTGTATAATGATCATTTAAGTGCTGTTTTACATACACATAGCTGATTGTTTTTGCTACCGTAACAATTGCTATTAGGATCATTAAACTATAGGTCAGTAGGTTTATTTGCTAAATAAAGTGAAGAATTTAGGTCTTCCCTGCCGGCCGCCCTTTCACAACTCTTATGTTGTAGGTCCATGGGAGGACCTGTGTCACAGTGCTGGATAGTCCGACCGACTACCTCCGCTGACTTGTGCTCCCTTAGTCTGGGACACCACACACTTTCCCCGGTTTCCCAGTCACTAGCCGAGACTCAGTGTAGGGTATAAACCAAAAAGAAGACTGATTTATTTCTCACATACTGACTTATACAACATTAAACTAAAACAATTGTGGTCACTCCCTGGTTGCACATCCTGGCTGTCTGCCAGAGATAATCCCCTCAGCCAGTGATGAGATGATATACTGCTGGGGGTAGCCACAGAAGTCTTTACAAACTCAGGGCCCATAGTGGGAGGAAGCTGGCTCCCAGGCCTCTCCTGTGGCCCCAGTGATGGAGGGTTCCATTAAAACCTGTTTTACTCACTACATGCTCTCAGTAAAGAAGAAGTTGAACTGAGATAGTCATGGGGGGGGTCCTCGATAGGACTCTGGAGTGACTTTATGGGCTTTCCCCAGTGACAAGCCCTTGGGTAGGCTCCCCTCCTGTGGTAAGTCCTTTCACTGCTATATGTGGAAGGTCCTTTGGCAAGTTTCTCCTCATCCAGAGCCCGCTTCCTCTTCTTGTCTTCAGGAAGGATCTGTGGTAGACTCTGGTCTTTTAGATAGACGTGCGGGACTGTTAGACTGTTGGAGTTTCGGTTTGCTTCAGCCTGAAATCCTCCATGGCCATTGCTGACATGGCTGAGAAACAGACTGAGGGATTCCAGGAGGAGACCCATAGGAATGCCAACTATAAATCCAAATACTTAATGTGTGCTTCATGCAAGAAGCACCTGAGTAATTCAAAATCCAAGCTCTGTGCCTCCTGTTCCAGATGCAGAGTGGATGCGGTCAGTGAATTCCTGAAATGGTTACATCTAAGATACAAAATGCATTTGAGCTCTTTAGGACCCTACTCAGTCTATTCCAGTGGTTCCATCCTCCGGTTTCCAAACAGGAAAGAATGGACCCTGGCTCACCTTTTTAACCTGAAGGTCTGCCCTTTGAAGCCTTCTCTTCTGGAGAAGAAGATGAATTGAGAGAAGATGCCTTTTCTTCCATGCAGAGGAAACAGAGAAGCTCATATCAGCCATTAGAAAAATATTGAAAATGCTCAAGGAGACTGTTGACATAGAATCTGCCAATTCTTTACCAATAATGTCAAGAAGGTTTAAACAGATGATTATACAACAGTGGAATCACCCTGAGAGATGTTTTTTCACCTCTAAAAGAGTGAAATAGCTTTTTCCATTTGGAGACCACCAGGTTTCACCCCAGTATTTTGGTGGCATCTGTAGCCCATTCAGGCAAGCTATGGCTGCAACAAGCTGAAAAGGATCTGGTCCTAAGACAGGGTAAAGAGGATATTGGTCGGTCTCTAGCTGACATCTCAACAGCCATGGACTTTTTATGTGATTAGACTACTGAATATTTTTGAATAACAGCCAGGGCCTTGTCACTATTGGTATGTAGAGCCCTTTGGCTTAAATCTTTGGCGGCCGACTCCGCTTCCAAGAATAAGCTGTGCTGTTTTCCCCTTCCTGGGAAAGGAATTATTAGGCAAGGACCTGGAAGACCTGTTAAAGAGGATTTTGGTAGATGAATCTAGGTGGATTCTTATGCTGAGGCAGCCAGTATTTAAGTATAGCTCGTTTAATCCTTCCAAAGACCCGGAAATGTGGAGACTTATATTCCACACACTACAGGAACAAGGTTTCTCCTCTCAGAGCCGCTTCTCTAAGAATAAATCAGGAGGGGATCAACCAGCCCCTTCTAAGTCTGGATGTTAGGCCTCCTGTTGGGGAGGAAGCTTCTTCTCTTCAGTCCAGCATGGAGGTTCCCACTGGGTATTTAAGATGGAAACTCTAAAGACTTCTTTGAAGGCGCTCTATCCAGGGGACTATATGGCTACTAAAGATCTTCAAGATGTCTTTTTCTACATCCCCTTTGCTTGCAACCCAGAGTGCATTAAAGTTCATATGATAGCTGGAGTGTGCTTTTAAATATTAGCATTATTTTAAATATACCCAGTTCATAGAAACAAAATCATAATCACAAAATCAAATGTGGTGAGCATTATAAATACATGTTAGTTTTGGAAAACAAAAAAGTGAGAGCAAGCTCTCTTTTTTCAGTCATAGGATTGTTTTAATTTCTTTAATACCCAAGGGCACATAAAACGCTCTTCCGGTCGGCCTTTCCATTCAGCTCTGTGCTGTTTGGAGATCTTTCATTATGGAATATCTAGAAACTTGTGGCAGTAGAGGTGTGTTAAACGTAAAATCCCACTTCCTTCTGTATTAATCAATCTTAGATTTGCAGTGAAAGGAGAGAAGGATTTGAATGAATGACAAGTGCCCTTTAGCTATCTTTGTAGTAATTGGTTGTGATATGTATGGGGCCTTTTCACTGCCCTCTCTGCGCTCCATTTAAATTAATGTCAACAATACAAATTAGCAAGAAAACGGGAAAAAAAAAGTTATAAAGTGAATTCAGATATATTTTGCTTAGCATCGGATGGGAACAGCTGAAGGGCCTTTTCATGGGCCAGGGTTTTATTCAGAGAAAAGCCTGTTTGTTTGCCTTGTTTCATTTTCTTTGTATTTTAAACCCATAACAATCAACGTATACCATTAAAATCATTGTCGACGGGGAAAAAAGGGGCTTTTACAAGATATTCA
This sequence comes from Spea multiplicata, assembly GCA_009364415.1. Taxonomy (NCBI): domain Eukaryota; kingdom Metazoa; phylum Chordata; class Amphibia; order Anura; family Pelobatidae; genus Spea; species Spea multiplicata. The sequence continues at coordinate 50,913,281 of VKOC01000001.1, read as the reverse complement.
AGAGTGGCAGTCATAGAGTAACAAAACTAAGCACTGCACCAGTCTAATTGAGTCTGTATTTCAACAAACCGAAAGGCATTAAAAATGCACTCATGGTCTTATTTTGGTTATCAGAACAGTCTCTGATGGAAGTAAAGAAGGTCTGGTGCTTTAATTGGGCATCTCTTAAATATACAAATAATATGTTTTAGGAATGACTCTTCAATGAATTGTAAAGATGGTTCAACCATGGTTCCTGGAACAGAAATTATAGTGAGGCTGTAATAGACATAGCCGGCTCTGTACAATTTCCGCAACCCAGTCATCCCTTTTAGCCAAGCTTGTTAAAATCATTTCTTGTTTGCTCTGGTCTTCACCCCACACAGAGAACCAACTCTCTCCATATGAGACATGGGCTTTAGCATGATGTGTTTGCTGGGTTTTGTCCCCACTAGCCTACACATGCTACTAGACATTACATACGATCAGTACATATGGGTGGCCTCCTGCTTCATTTTGCTTTAAATATTACGATTGTTAACACTTTGGGTACAGAAAAGAATAGTTTATCTTATAGTTTATTTGCTTATGCAGATTGCCTGTAAGCCAGAACCGTAGTCAATATTTTTTATATCAATATCAGATGGTTTTTCAGAAAGTTATGTTACTAAAATGTTGTGGTGTTGCTGTTTGTACTACTTGGTTGCGTACATGTGGTCCCTATCTCCAACGATGAAGAGTTCAAGTCTTTGGTATTGTTTCACCTTAGCGATTGTAGCTTATTTACTCAGCAACATGAATTAAAGAGCCCGATGCTTATTTGCAAAGAAAACCTTGCTTAACTATTGAGTCATTGACTGGCTATGAGGACTGGAGATATGGGGCCATTGCAATAGAAAAACTGATTCAGAATAATAGTTTTTTATAGTAGTCTGTCAGATGGTTCGTTCATTGACCTCTCCATAAAACTTCGGAAGGATCAGAGCCAGAAAACTCCTTCCTTACCATGTGGACGTATTGGTACGTCCTCCGAAGGTGTGCCGTTACCTTTAGCGCATACCTGTGCGTCATGCATTTTTCATAGCAGCAGAGACGTCTCCCTCCCGCTGCACGGGGGATCAGGCTGCCTGGACTCCCTCCAGATTTGATGGCTTTCTGCTGACCAATCATGTGTAGCGGCACTGGACATGAGGAGCCGTACGGTTAGGTAAGGAAAGGCCAATCGCGTTATAAGGCCTTCCCTTCCGCTAGGCGTGGGCAGTGAAACTCTATGGAGCCTGGCTTGCTGATTACAGTGTGAACAGCGCTGGGGAGATCACACTGAAGAGAGACATTTTTAACAAAATATAAATAAAAATGAGAAATAAGACACATTGTAAAATACATTTTATTTTAGCTTGTTTTAAATTGCTAGCACTCACAATTATTTGTTGCATGTTTCTGTGGTTTCATGAAAAGTTTTGTATAATTTGGGTGGCTACATCAAACATGGGAAAGGGCATTAAATCTTGATTAAAAACGCATATGATAGTAATGGCAAATGACGTACGGTAATTATGGCACTGAAAAACCTTGGTGAGGAAGGGGTTAAGTGTATATTTTAGGAGAAAGGGCACAGGTCGAATGATCAGCTGACGGGGAAATAAAAAATACTTTGTTTTATTTATATTGTACTCGAACTACTGACTTCTGTGGTACGTGACATTTCTGAGCTGGTCGTTCAATGTTTTGCCTTTCAATGAATAACGGCAGCAAATATTGAAAGGAAATGGTACATTAGTTCTTCTTTAAGGATGTCTTTGTCTGGGCGGGAAATAGGAATTTGTTTTTATGTTCTGTTTTTCTTCCTGTCTGCTGATTTGGGATATTTAAAGCAACGTCAGTTTTTTGAAAATATACTTCTTGCTGTTACATGAACAGGTTTACGCAAAGTTCTTCTAAAAACTCCACTAATATGTGAGGCTCCCCCAAACAGGGACTAACTCCTCGCAAAGGTCACTTGCCCATTCTTGGCTCTGATAGGAACAGAATTTGACGGCATCAGCCCATGTATTCTGCATGTTTTCCTGATGTAAAGACAGACTGTAATGAGTCCTTGGTCTTGTCCTATCATCACGGCAGCCTTATGTCTATCCCACGCATGGTTACATTGTGATTTGTAATTCGTACTAATTCGTTATTTTCTTTTATATACACCTTCTTTTATGTATGAGTCATATGTTATTCTAGAATGGAAAGGGCTCACTTCTCCTTCTGTACCAGTACTTCTTAACAAGTTGTTTTCAGTTTTGTAAATTATTCTGACCCTCCTCTGATGTAATAGTGCTACAGAATCTGCAGGCACTCGTTACACAGCATGTAGTATAAATGTAATGTCTGATACCGCAAATATGAGTTTGATATACAGAAAAGCATAACTCAACAGTTAAAATTTTATCTATTCGGGGTTAATTATGAACAAATGAAAAAGAAAAGTAGCACGTATATTTTATACCATAATGTAGTTTTAGTTTCTGGGAAACTAATTAACTGTCCTGAATTATAAAGCAAGTAAATTAGAGTATAAAGTGGGTCACAATGTTTTGAAAACATACAGAACAAAACATTGCTAACATGTCCAAGTGTTCCAGGCCTTGATTCATTTATCTATTTAACTTAAGTTGTGCATTTTCAGGTGTTTGTCATCCGTTCTATAGAACTCACTTTTTTTTTTTAAAGAAAAGAGCATATATTGCAGTGTACTTTAAAAAATGTAATTAGTTTTTAATATTACTTTTTTGGTTAGTTGTACAGTTAAAATATGTGATTTGTCTTTGTTAGCTCAGGTAAACAATTTCTTCTACACTCAACAAGATGAACTTTACTTTGTGGTTTAATTGTGGGGATTTTCATGAATGAGGTGTTGTATAGAGTAATGTAGGTTTGTATTGACAAAAAAACCTGGTTTTATCTCCTTGTGTTCTTAGAAACCTCCTTTATTTGCTGACCTGGATGCTGCCATTGTTGTGAGTCATGTGATATTTTGTGAAGATCCCTGTTCTCACACCACACTGAGCTGATACTTTACGGCAATGCTAATGAAGTCCGTTCCTCCATAGAATTTCATTAATCAGAGTGTACCCGCTGCATTGTTTACCACAGGTGGTAGTATGATAAGCCGGCAGGGTGCTTGTTTAGTAGATAGACAGACATCTAGAACACATACAAATAGGTAATATGGATCTACCTGGAAACATATAGGAAACATAATATAACAAAATATGGAAACATATAGGAAAAGGCGGAAGAAGTTGATCAAGGGGGTCTGAGTGAGTTAATTGTGTGTGAAATAGAGAGTGACAAATGGGCAATTTTACGTGGTTGCAGGAAAATAGGTAAGATAATGAGGCAAGCTATTTGGCTTGCAGAATAGGCTGAAGGCAGATGAAATCGATTGTAGGAAAAGGAGGACACATTATGGCAGTACAGCCAGAGCAACATTTATACTATTTTTAATAAAATTTATGTTAAAAATGTGGTTTGTAGGTTCAACCACACAATATCAGAAATGTACATACTTCACCATAATTGACGGGGTAAATTGTTTACGTTAGTTTGAATACATACCACCAACAGCTTAAATTACAGGGAAACCATAAACGGCACCTAGTTCCATATACCCAACGAAGAACCATTTATCGACAATAAAGCTTGGAACTCTCGGCATCTTTGAAAACCTCATTCATGGACAAATCATAAGGACAGGGAATGCAATGCCTAGGACAATACTGTTAACATTAAAGACAATCTTGTGTTGGAACCATATCTGCAAAATCCAGGGGGATGTGTAGGGGCATCAATGTTGACCTCCAAGGAGCCTTGAGATTGTCTTGAAGCTAATTTACAAAGATGAGAACCTACAATATCATTGTTTGTTATAAAGTTATTTTACTGAAATTATACTGAATTATATTTGAAATAGCACTGTGTAGGTGCAGAATCTTCCTGTGGATTAAGAATCTTATGGGACTTACTTATGCCATTATAATGCTTGTGTTAAAAGAAAACAAAAACAAATAAAAAAAATAAACCAAACATTTCTTTTTTTAACAAAATTAAACAGTTTATCTAAACAGGATGCATTAAAAACCATTTTTACCGAATCTAGCAGTTCTGCTTTTCTACCGCCTACAATTACCGTATATGAGAGCTAATTAGTCACTTTGCTAATGTAAATTTTTTTCAACAACAAAATTAGTGTGTACTAAAACTCATTTAATGTTTGTGGCGTTCAATAGGGTTTTTATTTTTACACAAAACTCTTGTGAATTAATGGAACTAATTACTGCGCTGTGCAACATCGTTAGTGAGTGTTTTATTTAATTAACACAAGGCACTTTGTGTTTTTAGGGAATCGGTAGATATGTTGCGGTCAGATCACGGCAACCTCTAGAGCTTGTGACCTGGTCTCATACTGGTCTGCATACTGGTCAGGTAACTGCAGTTATATATTACGTAGGGTAAGAAGCAGCCTCGATATCTAAAAAAGACAGTCGGCAGATTCATTCATTAACTTATTTGTTCACTTTTAGATGCATTGCTTTAGGTTCTTGTTCTTTAATTGTCACTATATTTACAAAGGTTTCTAGCAGTGGTTTCCAACTCTGATATCCCAGGTTAAGCATAGAAATCTCAATGAAAAGTTTTTATATAATGATGCAGAAATCATATCTTCTTCACGATATTCATCTTTAAGATTTAAACAGGTCTTTTTAGGATAAGGGGGTTTTCGTACCAATATTGTCACTTCATAGACCAGCTTAACCCTCTAGTTGTGGGTCATGGTAATGTATTCACCTGTAGGGTCACGCTGTCATGGTATCAGATAATAAGCATGGCTCACATGCTAAGGAACACAATGCTTTTATTAGAACTCTATGCAAACTATTAGGAAGAAGAGACAGTTGCAGACATGGAAAGAGGGGAGCGTGTTAGGGAGTGGGAACCTGCACCGGGGATTGGGGAGCTGTACCGGGCCAGGCTCAATCCTGGTTGAAATATCCAGTAAATACACAACACCAGAATTGTGGTTTAAAGGTCACAGCTGATTTATTTAACCTTAGTCATTGCCCCCTAGACGCCTGGTAAGCTTCTCCCTCAACTGTAACAAAAATTACACCAACCCCATCCAGTACCACAAGCTACTACAACGCATAAAATGGCCCCTACCTTTGTGACTCAAGTCCTTAAAAGTCCCATCAGCTCAGCCCCAAACTAAAAATGCCGCTAGGCTTGGCCCTACTTGGCGTGCCACTCAAGGCCTGTCCGCCATGGGCATTGGGAGGGTAGGTGTAGAACTCTGCCCAGGAGGACAACTGGGAAGAGAAGTACACTACTCTCAGCTGAGTAAGGTAACAGTACTGGAGGGAATAAGCGTAGAACTAGATAAAACAGGGGTGAACTGTTAAGTAAAAAGAATGCATGTATTCAAGGCTTGGAAGAGTAAAAAGAGGAAAATAAACTGAAAAATTGTAAGCCTTTTATATCTTTACAGCTTGTCCTGATAAAACACTCCATGAAAGAAAATATTGGGTTATGAAACTCAGGAATGGTCCATTCGTATCTTCTCTACAGACCAAAAGCTGAACAAGCACATGTTAATCCATTTAGAAGAACTGTAGAGCACAGATTTATTATACATTTTATTTGCAATGAATGTTGATTTGTTTCATAATTATTTTCCTTATAAATTTACACACAATTGGAAAATGGTGAGACTTTCGAGGAACAATAAACATGGCGACCGGGAGTTCACTAATTCACTTTATGTACCCGTTCTGTTTCTTGTCATAGTAATAAAATCTTTAGCTATATAAAATGTAAACATGGAACAATTAGATTAAAGACAAATGAAGGAAGTTATATAAATGAGGATAAAGATTTAGCCGTCTGCCTAAATAAATACTTAAATTTTTACCGAGGAAGGCAATGGAAAAGGGACTTCAGTTAGAAACAATGAGCTATGTAAAGCATATATTAGCAGACTTATTTAACCAGTGACTATTGACAAGAACAGTTTCAGAAGATAGGAAGTTGGCAATTGTGCTACCACTTCAAGAAAAAGGTAGCAGGGAAGACTCAGTCAACTACAGAAACGGTTTTCATGGAAAGGTCGGTGGTGATTGATAGAGTGGGGTATGTTGGAGTAAATATATTTTAGTGTTTGTGTGTTAGAGGCAGTGTGTATATGTGTTAGTGTGTCTATATGAGTTATAGTGAGTGTGTGTTAGCTAGTGTGTATGTCACTGGGGAGAGGTACATTGTGCAGGGGGGCCACTCAGCTGTACCTGCCCACCCCCGGGCCAAAATGGCCAGCCCTTCTCTGACAAAGTCAGCATGTGTATAAATGTATCACCTTAAAGAAGTTTAATTTAGTTATCATCATGCCATCTCGCATGATACTATAGGGTTTACATAATTAATATGGAATTCTCATGAAAAGACAGCACTTTAAGCCCGGAACGCTGAGTGATTTGGTATTATAGAAAAAAAGTGTGTTTTATTTTGCATTGCTACATTCTAATTATTTTAATGTATTGATGACCAACTAAACTTTGTTCGCCATGCTTAGCAAGTTTCTTGTTTAGTCCTTCTCATCAAACTTCAGTAGCTATGTTGCGACAAAAATTCTGAATTACACCAAATTTTGCATGATTAAAGAATTATTTCTGGAAATGCTTTGGACAGGAATGATGTTTCATGCATTTAGTTCCAAAAATGCTTAATTCCTGGGCTATTATGCAGGACTTGCCCCCTTGCCCTCCCCTGGCCAGGTCATTTTTGTTTACTGCACTTAAATAAGTTAAGACCTTATTTGGTTGGCCCAGCAGACATGCATGACATTAAAAATATTTTTAACAAATACGTACAGTTAAGTTAAATACATCGCGCAGTTACAAGTAGACTTGCCTGCCAGATGTGAAGATGTGTCAGGAAAGATGTATGAATGACCTTCTGCAAGGGTGCGTGCTGGTGTGGATCCTGTGTGCAATTCTCCCCTCCTGAAGAGCCTAGGGAGACATTGATGTTGAGCACAAACCCACTTCACCTAAACCTGCTCTAGTACTACTAAAATAAAATGAAAATAACATAAGTACATTGTCATTATTGTGTATTATTAAACCCATTAACAGGGATGGGCATGGGACCTCAAAAATGGTGTTTTTAAAGCCATATACATATGTCAGACAGAGTCTGTTATTAATTATTCCACATTGCAGTACAATGGGTAAATAGGAGATAAGTGAATTAAATCAAATCTCATAAAGTCTTTACATGCGACATCTTACAGTATACATCCCATGTAGATACCAGAAAGCAGCAGGTATAGAAAGAAGCAATCCATAGTAAAAGAATGAATTGATAAAGGAATGGGGTCATTTGAATAACAGCAAGTGGATAACACACTGGCCATCTAAAATTCCTTCTCACCAATTGCCAACACAAGAGAAATGGGGGGCCAAGCTGTACTTAGTGGACCTGGAGCTGGTGTTTATGAGAAGGAAAATCGGTGTTGCGTTGAGGTCTGGCATAAACCTGGCTCCCATCCAGAGCGCCTGAGACTTGATTATTGTTTGGCATCTGGTGTGAAATTGGTTGGAGAGCGGAGTGGGCAGGTGGCTTTTAGACAATGAAGTCCTCCTACAATAGGCACTCTGCATGAGTCCCACAATGTGAATGCAGCGTAACTGGTTTTGGAAACAGAGATCCCCCATCATTGCAAGAAGGGATCTATACTGTTGTATGTGTGGAGCACTGGGCGTTTGGCTTTGTACTTGCTCATGAACCTAGGAAAGCTCATTGTTATTAATAGACCCTCGTCAAAGGCTTGAATTAACCCTTAAAGCCAACAACTGTTTTTTTTTATTGACACTGGATTTAGGTTCTCGTGGTGATAATACTTTAATGTTTGTTAATCATTTACCAACTTCCACAAGTCTCTGAGGTTAGGTTAAGTAAACAGATTAACATTGTATATGCCTTGCTGTAAATGTCTTCCTTTTACATTTAAATGGTTAATAATATTCGTTTTTATGGCATTTTTATTTTTGTCACGTGTTCCTGGGACATTGTCCACTCTGTAAAGCATCTATAGACCACTGTTGATTGCTTGCATTCTAACATATAAGCTCCAGGAATTTTGTTGAGGTTTTGTAGATTGGATTCCACTATGAATTATTTTTTAGTCTGGTGCTAAAAAATGAGATATGACTAGCCAGTGGAAATGTGTTCTCGACCAAGTAGTAGTAATGGTCCATATCCCAAAATGTAGCTTGATATTTTCTTAGGGAACAGAACACATTTCTGTAGGAACCAAAATATACACATACAATCAGAGGGTTTGGGGCTCTAAAACATAACAGTTAACTAACACAAATGGTATCAAGTGACTGCTTGTAGCATTACCAAAACTGGTTCCTAAAACTGTAGGACAAAGAACAATTTCAGAAATAAATGAATTAATGAATTATATCCTCGATCTAATCTTAAATTGCTTGAGCGATTGCCATGGCCTTTAACAGCGTTCTATGTTGGCCGATGTGTCCCTAAATATCATAAATGCCCCTAAAACGCCTCAAAAGTTTTGTCTTCTTCTTTATTCGTTTTTATAAATGTATATATAGTATTGTGGAAAAGTTTTATACAGGTGTGAAAAAAATGATGCTTTCAAAAATAGACATAATAATGTCATAAATAGAAAATCCCTGACTGTGCAAGTGTATACTTGCAAGAATTGATGCTATTTTGAAGGAAAAATATTCATTAGAATTAGATTTTTTTCTTCTGTTCAATTACTTTGCCTTTTGCTAAATGATAAAAATAAACTATTATCATGTCTATTTTTGAAAGCCTTCTTACATTACATCATGTTTTCCCACCTGCCTAAAACTTTTGCACAGTATATTTATAAAGTTCCATTATGTTCCTTAGCAACAACCAGTACATCACGCCGTATAGCAATGAGTAACCAGCCGTCAGTGAGAACAGAAGGAATTCCATTAATATTCTCCAAATCTTGAATCCATCAGTCTATAGAGCCTGCCTATTTCTATGTATTCAGATTGCGCAACATTTATAACATATAGGGGTCCCTTACTGGAGGGAGACACGAATTATACCGCTGTTTTATTATCATAAAGTACTTGGCCTAGGACTGCCCAAGGCTGCTATGTTGACAACAATATATCTTATCTATATATATATATATATATATCAATATATATATATATATATATAAAATGTCATTTTTGTTCATTATTTTGTGTATTTAGAATACTTTTTGAGCTGCATTTTTAAGGTATAAGGACCTTTTCTTAACTTTACAGTGAGTGCTACCTTTAAAAGTAAACTTCAATTAAAACAATTACATTTTCTCGATCTTATATAACATTAACAGATTGTGCTGGGTTGCCTGAGAATTGAGTACGCTGGTATAAATTTGCTTTAATTAAGGTATGGTACATTATGTTTTTTGGCAGACATGAGTGTTCACTAATAGTGTGTTTCTTTTCTCCACCGTGCACAAAATCCTTTTTGGCATAAATATATAAACAGATGTCTAAAATAAATTAAAACTCAATGTAAAACAATGGAAGATGTAGGTTGCGGAAAAGAAGAAAAAAAAAAAGGAAAAGTGGCAATAAATTGTACAGTGTTAATAATTCATAGAAATGTGTGCATCAGTTCTGCGCGCGTACGCTGTGATTTGTTGAATCGGAACTGGTGGATCTTCAACACAAGTTAACTTTGCTTGTTCCTCTTCTCCCTCGCTCCTTCCCTCTCTCTCTCCCTCCCTCTCTCTCTTTCTTCTATCTTCTTTCTCTCCAGCACTGTCCTTCTCACATGGCTGTGTTGTCTCTCACCAAAGTTTCAGGCAGATGCTTTTAGTTTTAAAGATCACTTTAATGTGGGTTTGCCGTGAAATGTCACTTATCAAGTTGCTCTTTAACTTTATTCGCTGCACCCTGTATGAATTCTCACCTTTGATGAATATTGCACATCCTCAATATGCTATATGCTTACCAGCCACAAATGTTGGGAATGACTAATTGTGAGTATTTTTTGGTAACTAATCCACGATTCTATTTTAAAGCCTGGTGTTATTTATAATTATTGAACTGTGTAGAATTCCCAATGCTATACAGGCAAACTGTAAAATCAATACTTTTATTAGTATTTTTCTTTCAAAATATCGAAGGCGGAAATGTTATTTTCCTATTAGTAAAAATAATTAAGGAATTTACATTGTGATAAATAAAATAACTCTGAGACAAAAACATGCCTGTGTTTTTTTCTAATTTATTTAACCTGTTGGTATTTAATAAAACATTTTATATTCTAACAGGTTTCACAATTTGCCTTTGGGTCAGTCTGACCGAAGTAACGCCGGTTAAAGAGACATGTGTAATGTAAATGTATGTTGAGCTTTTTCTAATTTGAGGTTGAAGGTGCTGTTCCACTTATACAAAACATTAATTGTTTAATCGCAAGAAAAAAACCCCACAAACATTCAAGAAGGTTCTTTAGTCTCTATGGCAAGAGTGTCTGCCTTTGTATCACATGACAATTAAGTATTCCCGACAATAAAATCACAGTACAAAGTTTGTTGGTTCTGAAACTATATATATGTGTGTATATATATATATATATATATCAGACTTCCTGTTTCAGGGAGTAGGGGTACAGTTTGGAGCACTTGTGGGACTTTATAACATAAATCTGCCATTACTAACAAGAAGCACAAGGAGATTAGAGATCCATATCATCTTTTCAGACAGGCTTGTCCTTTTCTACATTACCTTAACTACATTTATTGCCTTTAATGTTGGTTATTCCCTTCCATATTTAAAATCTTCTGTTCAAACATAGGTGGCGCTACTACATGCATATTTGAATCGGATGCTTAGAGTCCGCATACATCAGTCACACCCTCATGAGAGGACTGGGGTGACCTTTGCAAATGTGACAGGTTTACCACTACGTCACTATTAGGTATATTTATAAGATAAGAAAGTACACACTCTTTGAATACTATGGCTTTACATATCAGGACATAAAAACAATCATCTGTTTTTTAGCAGGTCTACAAATTAGGTAAATGCAACCTCAGATTAGCAACACGTGACATATTACACCATGTCATAACTTATTCAACAAAAATAAAGCCAAAATGGAGAGGCCATTGATCATAAGCAAGTCTGATCACTTCTATAAATGCCAACTGTATATAGATTTATATATCATTTTCCACTTTGCATGTAAGAATATGCATTGCCTGTGTATCAGATGGGCCCCTTCAAACCTTTTCACATATGACTGTTAAAAAGCTGAATTATTGTTGTTATCTTTTATTTATATAGCGCCAACAAGTTACGCAGCAATCTTACCATACATATACTCAGGATATATGACAAGACTAGAATAGACAGATGAAGACTACCGACGCATTAGGTAGGGAGGACCCTGCTTGCAAGCTTACAATCTAAAGATCCAATCCTGTGTTGAAACATTAATTAATTAACATTAATTAATGCATTTTTGTTCTCCTGATACATCACATTTAATTACATATAAAATCCTTTTGCCTTTGGGTCATTTAGTTGCACTAAAAGTTACTAGTCTATCCTTGTAAATAATTCATGTTATGGATGCCAGTAAAGTACTCAGGATGCTAAATGTGTAAATACAAAAAAACTAAAGCAAGTAAGAAACACTCAATATATTATTTTTCTTTTTATTGATAATACCCCATACTTTATTTAACCCTTTTAATTACCAAAGGGGTGTGCTACTACGCTCAAAGTCTTATTGTTAAAAAGTAGATTTCCAGATTGTAGGTTATTTTTAAGTTAATAAAAACCATTTTGTTTGACCCTAACATACTTTGATGAGATGGTGGTTAGGGCTATAACAATGTTTTTAATACACTTTAGTATATCCCAGAGCACGTTTTTGCTTATTATTCTACAATTATCACCCTTGACAGTTTTCTAAAGCCACATTAAGACTAAGGATTAATTAGCGTTACCTCTCAAAGTAGCAAATGAAGGGGGGTGGTCTGGAGTCATGTTTACATGATTAAATAGTCTCCTCTTTTTGGTGCCCAAGTCTGCTTCAATCTATCTCCTTTGTTCTTCTCATTGAATGGATAAAGCGTGCAGTAACCATGACAAATCCTAGTGTTCATGGCGTGGGAGCTGATCACTACTTTTTTGGCTCAATGATGTGCCATGTCTTATGTACTGATTAAATATCTCACAGAGAGCCCATTAGCAAAAGAATTAAAACCCAAAAAGAAATAGTGGTTACAATGTGTACTAAAACAAGGGCTCAGAGTGGCTGAAGGCCACTGAAGCGTGTGGGGCCAGACACCCCACACATGTACATTTAGATTAGCCGGCCCTTTATCCAAATAAACTCTATTACTATACTTATGAAATTGAGTTAAGAGTTTGCTGAATTAACCCAAAATAACAATGGGTGCATTTGTTGGCAAATTCAACTTTATGATCAAGCAGATTAACCCCTTGTGGACCAAAGCTGTTTTATTTTATACACTTTTTTTATATTTTGGTATGAGCAATTAGGTTTTTTGAAATTCTTTTGAGAGGGTACGGGACAGTGAGTGATTTTTTTTGTGGTTGCTATTACCCTTTTGTATTCATTTTTATTTATTTTGTTCCACTTATTATTTTTTCCGCTGTCCTCTACACAGAGAAATGTAACATGGCTAGGGATTCTTGTGGGTTCTTTGTAGAACAATGAGATCTCTCTCAAAACTGGTGGACACCCTTAAGGAAGTCATGCTATGGGTCCTATATTTATTGATTTGGGTTTTAATTGCATGATGATCAAAGCAATAAATATAAATCTTCTCATGATGAGAAAATGTATCTTTTTTTTTTTTTCCAGAAATATTTTGATTTTATTGGGTGAGATAGAAAACACGCTGTTGCTTTGCAGTTTGCCATTATACAGACAGCAACCTTCCACCCATGCCCACATTTCTCCCGCGCTTGGCGTGATGGGTCACGTGACCTCACAGTGGCCCCTCTTCATTGATCACCAATCTTTGTCTTTCGCAGGGGCCACAGTTACGCCCCTTCTAAATCATCCACCCTGGAAAAAAAATTGTGAAATATTTAAGTGAACCGCTTAAAAACTTGTCTTTCAAGGAACTGTAAAGTTTCCAATTTACAATTATTCATTTTTTTATTATGTCTTCTGGCCTCCAATGATGTAAAGTCTGAATCACATTTGTTAAAAAAACACCAAATTCGAACAAAACTGCAAATGCACACAAAAATGTATGAAATGTCAGGAAATACCATCTAAATAACATTGTTACAGGTGAGGGTAGACATAGAGTGATACATAATATATAATGTATATTTAATGTATGTAATATGCTTCTTTTTTATTTGTAGTAGTTTACACTGTTCTTGAATGTACTTCCCATGAGTGATCATGTATCACTGATGTATACATAGGTCAAAAAGTAGATTTTTCTGCAATTTTGCCACTTTCCATGGCCAGGTTATATAATACTAAGTGGGATGTCTTTTCTTAGATTCGGGATAGCTCTATGCTTATCTCATGTTTAAATTTCCTCAATGTACCTCAGTAAAGTAAATTCCCTCCTCTCAGTAAAATAAATTAAAAATGGTTGTACAACCAAAGCATGAAGTAAATATTTATTTCTATTTATTTAATATAATATAATTTAATTTAAAATAATTTAGTTTCATTGATTTAAATTCATTTTAATTCATTTAATATTTATTATTTATAAATATTTATTTATATTGATAAAGACTAAAGAACTCTGAAGATTTGCATATTCTGAAGCTGAAATGTGCCATGGTTCATACTGAATAATGTTATTCTATAATTGCCACTGCTCATTTGAAATGGGTAAATCAGTGTATTGACTTCCTTATCTAGAATGTTTCATAATAAGGATTTCAAAAACTAAAATGATTCAATAACACAAATAGAGCGAATCCATCAGGAGTTAAATCCCGTGGCTTAGTACGGCTAAACTTTTTTGAGGTTTATTTTGAATAAACAAAACTTTTTGGAATAAATCATTCAAGTTGAATCAATTGTTCTACCTTTTGCAATATATATGTATACTCTTTACAAACAGTATTTAAAGGCACCAATGGTTTCTGTACCTCATGTTTTTGAGCACACGAAAATATATTAAAAAGTCCCCTATTAGCTATATTTTAGATACAAAATAACCCATCATCCAGGTAACTTTGATGATATATCAAAACTTCAAAATTTGATGAGCTTTAGGGATTCTTTCCATACCCATACCTTAAATTAATTGTATTAGGATAATTACTGGGATTCTGTTGTCTGAAGAACTGTGTTTTTAACTTTCCATGCTTAGCTTTTCTAAAAGTTTATCTTTCTTAGCTTTTCTTCAAACCACATAATACACATTGCTCCAGAACATGAAGGGTTAAGTTGCAGATAAAACTACAGTACATATAGCCTTGGATCAGATTAGCTTTAAGGTCACAAAAATTATAAGTGCGAAAAATGTGCAACAAAATGATTTGAATAAGGATATTTTCATCATTTGATATTTTAACATTTTAACGCAATAATTTAAAACTGGAATATAAAGAAGTCGTAATGTGAAAAAATATCTAAACTGAGATTTTTATTTTTTGCAACTATTCCACAAATAATTTTTTGGGTGGGTTGTATTTTTCTGTTATTAAAGTCTAGTGCATATACATTTAAGTTTACTAATGATTCCAGAAATCATTATTTTCTCCAGAATTCCTCTTGCGTATAGCACTCAAATGATCTGACCTCTTCTAGCTCCCAAGACCCCGGCTGCCCCTCATCTGGGTGTGGGGACAGGGGTAAGAGAGCTGTTTTCAGGATGGTACCATTGATTACCAACTGGTTTGTGCACCAGCATCCTTAATATCCTCTTCCTTTCAGAAGTAAATAGACCATACACTTATCTGAATGCTAATTTCCTAGTTAAAAACCTTCCCTCACTAACAAGGGAATGAAAGACTTTTAAATCACAGATGTAGGGCATCAAACACAACAATGCTCTTGCAATAGTGCATTGAAGCTTCAATTAATTAACCCTTGGTCTAAGTAGGCAGGTACATGGTGACGGGCACAGGCGGTGAATGGGATAGATTTAAATGTGCATCTCATTTCCCCAGCACGGACTGCCGTGCCATTTGGTTAAAAAAAAGGAGTCATATTTTGTCCTCAAGCCTCATTTCCCTATTGCGTTAATCCTTCTGATTCCACCTGAGACCGGTCTAAGAATCTAGAAGGACCTGCTGATGTCTAGGGTCTGGCCGTGCTATCAATTGCATTCTCTTTAACCCCAATTATTCCATGGGGTGGGGGGTATGATGAGATTGCTTGTAGACAGTAAATCTCTCTTTAAATACATACATACATACATAGGAAATCTGCAGCACTCTAGATGTTTGTGTGTAATTTAGTTATCATCCCTTTCTATTATCCTTACTCCGAATTTCATAATACGAGAGCGATGGGAGTTATCATCCATAACAGCTGCTATACTTCAAATGAGCCTTATGGCAGCATATAGGTTATACTGGGAGATGTTTTATGTATCTGAGACAAACGCACATTTTATAAACGTGATCGTTCACTCTCCCATCTCCATGTACCTCTAAAGTAGTCTTACCAAAAATTCTAAGCTCCTTCTTTTAACATTAACAAAATATGAGCTATTTATTAAAAATGAAATATCAATTGCCAACAGCAAGTTGCTTCTAAACCAGAAGAAATCAAAAGCACTTTCCTACATCAACCTCCCGGAGCCGGAACCAAGTATGAAAACATTTGAACCGTATCTACATACAGAGATAATATAATATACTGGTAAATAATGTAAATAAAGTATTATTTGTAGTGAATTTATTTATGAGTTTGTCAGGAGAACGTGGATTTTCTGAGCTATCAATGTACTATTTTTGAAGTCGAGAATTATCCATTCAGACTGACGAAGGAAATATGTACAGTCTGGCTGAGTAAAGGGTTAAGTAATTCTCAGCCTGGAGAACTATGAATGGTAACTGCATCAGCTTTTACCGTTATCTGTAATTCTCTTAAACATATCTAGTGGACTGTAAAATGTCACTGTTCTAATCCTGAAATTTTATACGTAGGCCATGAATTTAATTATACACAAGATAAGGTATGCAATATTTATGTCCTTTAATTTGGGGCCCTTTAGGCGAATGGGGTCTAAGCGCTAAAGTGGCTTGTTGCAGGTATACTTACCTCCTCTAAGCCGTATGAAGGACTAACCTGCTGACTCAGCACTGCTTCCTTGATAAATACAGGTGCGGGGAAAGGTAAGTGCTGTTGGTCACTGGCCAGCCAGGGGTTTTCCTTGGTATGCCCAAAGGCTAGTTCGGGCCTGGGCTTAACACCATCTGTGAGAAGGGTCGAGTTGGTCTGAAAGTTGGAGACTTGACTTTCAAGACATCTCACAAAATGAAGTATGCAGTGTGCAGGGTTTCATGCATCTCACCACAACTCCCACTTTGTATACAACTTAATATGGTAATACAGCGTGGTAGCCCATTTGGGTAGATTGGAGGACATAATAGCTCTGTTTTACATCACTGTGCTTTACTTTGCATTGATTTTACATTAAATGAATTAACCGAGCGCCAGCAGATTCCGTAGCGCTTACAATATATCTCAATGACATTATGATTGACAATAGATAAGATTTGCAGTTACATTAACACATTTTGGTAGGGGAATAGGAGACAACGAACATACATGTGATATGGTACTTTCACAAAAAGAAGCTAATTATATTAATATAAATATTTACAAATATAATGTATCTCATATTACACCGCAGTCTTCAGCAGTCTGGGGGAGGCAATTTTACGTTGCACTCTTTCTTCTCTAACCTGTAATTAGAAGAAAAAGCTATCTTGACACAACCAATATTCTGTCAAATTGTTTAAATGTAAATTTTCTTATGGATGTTGCTGCCTTATTTGTATTACTTGTTGTTGCAGTAACGTAAAATACTATTATTATTATTATATAGAAGCCATATTGCTAATGTACTTTTACAGTATGGGACATATTAACATATGCCATGCCCACCCATGCTTATGCCCCTCCCCTCTGGGGAATGTTCCGCCTATAGAGTCGCTGTTGGGTTTATGCTTTGTTGACACATCCCTCGTTCCCCAGGGGCCGCTGCTTGTGTGTGTTAAACCCCACTGAGCTGCTGTTTAATTGGGGAGGTCTCGATTCAGTTGTCATATGGAGCTATTTAAATAGAGATTATGCAAACCACTTCAACCTAATCCACTCCGTTTACAAAATGCGGCCCATTGTGGGCCGCTCCAGGAAGCGGGGATTACAGGCCTGCCTTTTATTTGCCCAATTGCCCCAGTAATTTTACACAATCGGATTAGTAGATCCAATTTCTTTGCAGAGTAACACGTTTGATATTGCTTTCCAGCAGCCCTCCCTAAATCCTCTCCTCCTCCTCCTGTTTGGCAACTTGTGGCTAAACATAAAAGAGTAAATGTGTTTGTTAGCACTTGTCGTAGACTGATCTCCTTGCGACTTGCACTCTGACACTTCACTATTCAGAATGCTGTGGGATACAAGGAAAAATCTTTACCAGCACCTGAGGAGAAAGCTCAGATGTACTTCTCGCCAATGCAATTATTAGCTAGTCTGCGACGTAGCACATGGCCATGAATTCAGTTAGGAGTCACTTTTAGAATAAGAAGTAATAATAATAATACTAATAAAAAAATATATATATTATATATGTGTAAAAACTTGGACAATAGGAATGATCTGAAATGAAGTGATCATTATAAAGTGGCAATAATGAATCTGAAGCATATTATAATATATATATATATATATCCCATGTCTGTATACACACCAGATGTAAATAAGTTGTGGCACATCTTTTATTTTTATAATCTATTTTTTTCTCTCCCTCTCCTACAGTCTCTTTCTTTCTCTGTCTATCCTCTCAGTGAAGACCTACGCTCTGTGATCTGTTTCTTACTTTTCAAAAGCTTTTTTCTTTCTTTCTTTCTTTCTTTCTTTCTTTCTGTCTGTCTGTCTGTCTGTCTGTCTGTCTTTCTTTCTTTCTTTCTTTCTGTCTTTCTTTCTTTCTTTCTTCCCATTTCTCCCCCTCCCTCTTTTTCTCCCCTTAAGTTCCTTTCCCTTTACTCATTTTTTTCATTTCTCTCCCTTCACTCCTTTGTCCTCTTTCTTTCTAGTTTTCTCTGCCCCTCTTATTTGTCCATTTTATCCGTCCACTCTTCTTTTTCTCTTTTCTCTCTCTCTTCTCTCTGTCCCTATTTGTATATTCAGTGAATGCACTGTCTCTGGCATGCGTAGGACCTCGTGTGTATCAGTAGCTGTTGCTCTACACCTCATTTCTCTGACTGCGATTTACCATCTGTGAGCTGGTCTTTAACCTAATAAAAACCATCTAGCTTTTGACTAACAAGAAAAGGAAACAGTGTTCATTGTGGGGTTTTAGGGAAATGGCTTGACTAATCTCTGGGCTGAGAACAGAGTGATTTATGGGCGGATTAATGCGTAGCCTATGATTAGGGGGCTGCTAGTAAGTGCATTAGATGTCTAAGTGTGGCAATAGAGTAAATAGGCGTTTTATTTATCGCAGTGCCAGGGGCCTCTTAGCGGAAGAGCGCTTTTCCAAATTGAAATATAGCAGAGTTTACTCTCCTGATTAGGGCTCCAAGCGCAGAGCCCAAGGCTATCAGCAAGCAGAAACACTGGGCTCTGACACATAATTGTCAATGGATTAATGTGCAAACAGCAACAACAAATAAGCCACTGTCAAAACTATTGGTGGCTTTGACCACCTGCAGAGACATAGAAGAGACAGTACACCAGCCGCTATTATCCCCGCTGGCAGGTACATTACACGGTCACTGGGGAGCAGCTTAAGAAATGTACACATATATTTACTACATGCTGAAAGCACGTATGTGTGTGCGTATGTATGTGTGTGCGTGTATGTTCAAAGGTTTGGGGTCACTTAGAAATGTCCTTGTTTTTGAAAGAATTAAAAATTATATTACGATAACATCAAGTTGACCTATTTATACATATAAACATAAGTATACTAAATGAAGAATTTGGTAAATACTAAATAAAATTATAAGTAGAAGTAGAATTAGAATTGAATGATATGTGATTTTTGTTTATGTATATATATGTATGTATGTATGTATGTATATATATATATATATATATATATGCCATGTATACATAAATATACATACATATAGTATATACATGCATAAATAAGTATGTGTGTGGTATGTATTCATGTATATATATAAAGTGCCCATCTAATATCCAGAAGCATTGAATGCAGGGCTGTTTGTGTAAGCATCAGTATGTATACCATATTGTGTACATTTATATTTCTAAAACAAAGTTTATGGAATTTCCATGCACTGGATGCACATATTGCAAAAAGGTTAGGATAATATATGGTTGCGTGCGATGTGGCTGATACGCCTCCCCGCAGGCAGTGCACACCGCATGGCAGACTGTGACCCGGCTGCCACCTGTCTGGCCTTGGCAGCGTTGGCTGAATGCTGCAGGTCTTGGTACGGTTTATTTGCTTTCAGATCCAGGAATTTGCGAGTGTGATTCGTTTTTCGCAGAGACGCGTAGTTTGATATTTCTGTTCTCGTTGTCACAAAATTGATTGTTCGCACACTTTAAATAAACACAAAATTACATTGTTACTTTTATTAACAACACCCACAAGACAAGCATCTGCAAAGCTCACGTTTCCAAACATTTACCTCCTATAACCACCCAGAAAAAAATCAGAATACGCAACGCATTTCCCAAAGTTGGAAAGTGTTATTGAGCATGAACATTGCAGTCTCGGGCTCAGCGTCTGCATTCTAGTTCACTGGTGCAAAATCTGATGATTAACCTTGACATGTACAATGTTTGATGTAAAATATGGCACTCTTTAAAGCAAGACTTTAGTCAAGAAATCGCATAATTCCCCATTTTTCAGGTCCATTTGATTATCAATTGCACAGCTCTCCTCCAAGCTTAAACCATACAAATTTCATACAAAAATGATTTATTTCATTTTGTCCCATTCTGCTTGCTTCTGCGTGGTTTATTCAAATTGGAATTTGAAAATTATTTTTAGTTCAGATCTCACTTTTGAACAGTGATATTATTGTGCACCAATTTCTCCCAACACATTAATTGATACATGATTATTATTATTATTATTTATTGTTTTATATAGTGCCATCAAATTCCATAGCGCTGATGATATGTTTGTGATCTCTTTAAGATGACTGAATATAAAGCATTAATATTGTCAAATAATTGTATCCTCATATTTCAGTTTCACTCATGATATTTATTTTTGGTATATAAACGTACAATAGACAATTGTATATTGCAGAAAGAAAACGTCCATTATAGCTGATTTACCAGTAGTACCGGTATGGTATATTATGTTATTTAAATAACTATGTGATCATTTCATGGTGAAATATTGCCGTTTCATGCAGATGACATATATACATTTAAATAAAAATGTTCCTAACTTTATTAGATTAAATTGGACAATCGGCATGTGGTACGTTTCACCTTATCGGAGGATCATATATGAAAAAGGTATACTGTCGGGTTTATCACTGGAATCACGCATTTGTGTTCATTCTTACTGTTTGCCGTAAGTAAATTCATGTCTGTAGACTTCTGATATAAACAATGATATTCAAGAATGTAAAAAATATGATATACATGATGAGTTCGCAAACCGCAAACAATTAAATGACGACAATTATATGTCATAAAACTATATATTGAAATGATCTTCATTTAGATGCAGTAACCTAGAATTTGATGACCGATAAGAACCATTCAGCCAAGATATTCTGCCCCCTTTTCCTGATGGAATGACTTGGTTAGTGATCACTTATAAACAATCCATGGTCGTGTCTTAGCGTCAAGATAGCTTTATGCCTATCCCATGCTGATTGTCGGTGGTCATCATGATTATCCTTTCTGAATCCCTTACTGGTGATCTGTCTACTGTAGACCTTATATACGTTTCATGCTGAGGTTCAAGGCAATAAGCCCAGTGTGACAATTAACCATATGTCACCAGCCAATAATCTATGATGCTCAGTCCACTAATAATAAACTGGAATTTGTGTATTCCTTATGTAGAACCAAAATCAAAGAATGTTGAAAGAATACAGCTTTATACTTGGGGTCAGATATAAGTAAAACCAGGTTTCAGTTTGAAATCAAAGGTTTTCATCATATTTCAAAGCAGGGCTCAACTTTCATTAGGTTTGATGACAAAAAGCTTAGTGCCCCCTCTTAATCAGCGGTCGGTAGGTATTTCTGACACTTGTGAAATAGTACGTGAAGGGAACCTGCAAGATAAGGAGCTCTTTAAGTTTGCAGACTCGTTAACAAGGTCAAAACCAATGTTATTTTACTATTTGGATTCATTTTGGCCTCACAATGAAAAGTAACCATAGTAGAAGCAGTCTTAATGTAATCATTTTCTTTTCATTGTTCTTTATGGGAAAATAATCTAGGCCAAAATTTAGTGGTCCCATCAGACATGTGATATCTTTAAAAAGGTGGTCTGAAGGACAGGTTTTACTGTACTTTAATAGGCTTATGGATTGGAATAAATCTTAATATTAATAATCTTTACCATTTTCTTTCTCAGGCCTTTTCTATGCATCAATGTATAACGTACATCGGTAAAATAGATTTGAGATTATCCCTCCGGGACGCCCACTTGACCTAGTTTCAAAAAAGTCAAAAGTTCACATTAACTCGAGCATTCCTGTTGAAAATATCTGTAGCATTTTAATCGTTTAACATGGTTTCAAATTTGTATAAAATGTGCAAGCAAGTTATGTAAATAAAATATATTTAATCAGGACCGGGCTGGCCATCTGGCTCTCCGGGCAAATGCCTGGTGAGCCGATGGCTGAAAGCTCGACATACAATACTTGGGAACACGCCAAGTGAAGCGTCTCTTCTCCAGATCTCGGATCCGCACGGGAAAACTCCGGGTCACGGAAGCGGCGTTGCAGCGCACTCCACTCCCTGCACATTTCCGTGTTAACAATAGTGTGTGTCCCACAACGTCAGCAGGGCGCCCACCGACGTACCTCAATCCCCCAAGGGGGGCTCCAGACAGCCCGAGCCAGAAAGTTCCCAGGCATGGCCACATACTCACCCGATCTTTCGATCTAATGGCAAATTGGGTGCTGCAGTGTGGGGCCAGTAGCTACGTGAGCATAAAAACCTAGTGTGCGGCCGCTCATATCCAGCCGTCACCTGCACTTACGTATTGCTCTTGAAGAAAAAGCTAAATGATAGATTGGTTATGTAGGAATCTATTTATTTATTTTAATCATCAGCCTTCCCAAAATGAATCCAAAACAGATCGCTTTATAAAATACTATTAGAAATAAAAATAGTCAGCAATAGGCAAATGATTAACCTCCCCAATAAGATGTCAATCTTGAGAGCCAAAGATATTGTTTTTATAGATAAATTTACTTCAGCCACTTAATTAACACGATTATGAAAAAAGAAAATGAACAATTAGCTTATAATGAACTAATAACTAGGAGCAGTGTGGACAAATCTCCATTAATCTTATGGAACACATACATTGGGTTGTTTTTTGAGACTGCAGCTCCGTAGGTTCCTTTGACCATATTTTGTGGCCATGTCACAACATAAAATATGGAAATGAATTGAGTTCTGTTAAATATCCTGATGCATCAGCTTTTGTCTTTTAATTTTCCTGGTCCCTCGGTTCATAAGCCCATATCTATGTGATCTATTTAGTATGTTTCATCACATGGATGTAGTATATGCTATCCTGATGGCATGTGCCTCTATGTGGTGTCTATGATTGGTGTGTACCAATCGTCAATGTTGCTATGAATTCTGTACATTTTTGGATTAATAAGAGAGTTTTAAGCCGTTACAATTATTTTATCCAATGCTAGTTGTTAAGACAACTATCATTCATTGTGACACATAGCAATTTTTGAAAAAAAAAAATTGTATCAATCTAGAGTAAAACATGTTGCCTTCTTTAATGTATCCTTTAATGAATTAAATGACAAATACTTTTTTTACCGTATAATGTGTATATACCCAGGTAGCTCAAAAGTACATTGTTGCAAAACATTTGTTCAAATTTCTTTCTTCTTTTCTTTTTCTCTCTCATTCTCACTCCATCATTCTTTCTCTTTCTTTCTTTCTTTCTTTCTTTCTTTCTTTCTCTTTCTTTCTTATACATACCATATTCTTACATATGAGAGACATAAAGAGGACAAAAAGCCTTGCATGCCTGTGTAGTGCTTTTTATAATATAGCATATTATCTAGCCATGGGATATAGTTTGCTATTTTCTACCACCTATAGCATTGCCCTACAGACCACCTCAGTGCGTTGAATCTTCCTGCGTTCGGGGCTGATCGATACAAACGTCTCTGACGCATCTGACTGCACAGTTTTCCAAGGAATTCAATTTCGTGTCATCTCATGGAGCCTCACGTACAAATCTCTCCCCTGCAAATAATATGCATTTGTTAAAAGGTTAGCAAACGAGAAACTAAACCAACCGTACGAATAACAGCCGGGAGAAGCGCTTTTAAAAGTATGTGGCAGCAGTCAATTCAATTTTATTATACAGTCAGAGTAAAAGTAAAGGCCACTAAGCCAAAGGCAGATAACATACTTCTGGGTTTATGGCCTTCAGACTCGGCTGAAATATCTTAAATATCGTTAATGAGCTTTGTTACAGTAGCCCCCGCTCTTGGAAATGCACCCTTTTCAAACTCTTCCATTTCCCAGCCCAGCAATCTACCCCAGGCTCATATTAAGTGAATTATCACGGCTACTAAATCATCTCTGCAGGGGTTTGCCCTAATCCCATCAAGGCACTTTGGGTCTTTTCTGACTGTTCTATAATGAATTATTATTTCCAGGGGAGCCATTAAAGAGAACCTTTTAGAGGATTGTGGACAAGTTACTGAGTAGCAATAAACACCAGTGGTAGCCCCAGGGCGTTTAAACTGTTAACACGGCCCTAGCATAAGGATAAAATGATGAACAAGAATGGAGTCCCGGGGGTTAAACACTCTCTGCCCTGCCTGTCTTCACACTTAGTCCTGCTTAAATCAACGGACCCCCTCCTCTCTCTCACCAGCCTGAAACCTAGAAGTCCTGCTGGGACCAAAACACTCCTCGCTACAAATGTTTTCCTTAACAAGAGGAAGCACTGCCTTAACAAAGCAACTGCGGACTCCATTAACGCTAATTTATTAAACACAATTTGCTGTGTGTTACTCAGCTGAGTAATGCTACGTAATAATACAGAACAGTGCTGAATGTTATCATAGGGGAACTGGCATTAGTATTCCGATTATAACCGCGGTTGGGCTTTGAGTGACATTTATACTGAAGTTTACCCTTCTAGATCCGGTGACAATGCTACTTTGGATACATTTGTCAGAGCAGTGATACATTTTCACGTCATACGGATAGGAATTCCCATTTAGGTTTCTGTGTTCGTCTTGCCCCTTTAACACGTGTAAGATGTAAGGAGAAATGTTAGAACGAGAGGTCATAATCTATACCGGATGTAGTGTAAGCAAGTGTTACTTTGCTGAGAGGGTGGTAGATAAGTGGAATAGCCTCCCGGCAGAGGTGGTAGAGGCTTATACTATAAGGAAATTTAAACATGTCATGTATGGGCATATGGCGATCCTAAATACAAGATCACAGACTGAAAATGGCCAGAATAAATAGGCTGAATGGTTCTTATCTGTCATCAAATTGTATGTTTGTAATGATTAATTATGCATTATACAGGGCTATCTCAGCCCTTTTGCAAGAGAAGCTCGCTATGGATGGCCCTTCATCAAGCATAGTTATATATCAGGAAGTTGAAATCTCGAATTCTCTTGCAAACATCCTTTTAACCCCTTAAGGACAATGGGCAGTCCCTAAACCCATTGAAAACAATGCATTTTGAGCCCGTACATGTACGGGCTTTGTCATTAAGGGGTTAACAATTAGACCCAAAATGAAATTAGTAAAAAGCTACGTTTTTCCCATTTTCACACCTGAAATGCTTAACAAAAATAATCAGTATTTGAACAAACCATTACTTATTTATATTCGACACAATGATTATTATCGGTTCGATACAAATTGGCTTACATGCTAATTTAAATACGCTTAATATACATTTCTGCAAAGTGGCATCTATGTTAGGCTTTAGGCATTGCAAATAAAGTGACTCGTGTTTCTTAAATGAATTGCAACAGGATGGTAAGATTTTGATCACGTTAACTGACAAACCTTGTTTGCTATTCACTTTTCACAATGACAAAGTCATTTTCTTCTCCTGCATATTTGCCGAAATGTACCTCTCTTGTATCGAAAGCCTAGTTTGGGGAAATTCTATGGAACACTTGATAAGTGCGTCTAATAATTTTTTGCAGAAATTAACATATCATGTACTGTAATATTCTTTTCTTGACAGATCTAATAAGCACTTTTGTTGTCTGATACAGCCAGGCTGACAACAGCATCTTTCTCATTTTTAGACATTTTTTGCATGCCAAGAGGTTTGTATTTTTTTTAAATGTGGGTTTATTTTTAACTAAAGCATAAGACTTTTAGGAGAAGATGATCATTACTTGTGTAAGCTCCGCATGTGTCACTTGCAGCTCTCTATATATTACATTATGATTAAGGTAGGAACCAAAGCTTATTTCTGTGCCGGACGGAATAAAGGTAGAGGCATGCGTGGACTTTGTGAATAATAAGGTTATGGAAAAACCTAAAGCATCGCAAAGTCGTATTTCATTGGAAGAAAAGACTTCGGGGTCCCGAGAGCTTATGTGACTCTACATCTTTTCCTAATATAGCTATATATTACACAATGTCCTCTGCTTAACGCTAACTCCTGTGGAATTTTCAGCTTCAGTTTGGTAAAAACTTATTATTATTATAATATTATTATATTATTATTATCTGCCAGAATACACAGAATTCTATGAATTCTATAGAAAAGCTCAACTTGTTGCCACCCTGCATGGTTTATGTTTAGGCTTGTAGGCATGGAGCGAGTGCCTTTGGTGTTTAAAAAAAAAAAAAAAAAAAAAGGGAACCGTATTTGTGTGCCCGGGGTAACAGTAGGGTTGGTAGTAGCACCACTAGCCAAAGCAACATATTATGGAAGAGAACAAATGTTCAAAAATATAAATTACTTTTCTGTGAATTATTTGAACTGATATTTTTCCATATGACTTCCCCAATATATAATTTATTACATTTTACGCTATCTCTGGTGATGTGAGGGATACATGTTTAAGGGAGAGTCTAAAGAAGAAAGCACGTTAAAGAACTCTGTAAGCACTGCCCTACTTCTCCGTGCTCTGGAAATTCTTGTCACTGATCGGCTGTGGCAGGAAAGCACGCCCGTTAAAATCAATGGGAGCACATTCAGTGTACCATGCGTATCGAGCCAGCGCTGGAGTATACTGGAAGTAAGTGTATGGTGTACATGGTGGTGTATTCAGCTGAACACATCACCTACACGGAAAAAAGTCGGGGGGGGGTAAGGAGATTCATTTCAACAGTTTCAGCAAACCAGGTTGTTTTTGGAACAGTTTACACCTAATACCCTTACCCTGGACATGGAGGATTTTATGGGCTAAAACAAATTAAAAGTGCATTTCATGTGTGCAGGTAAATGTTGGTAACATTTCCTTTTCTTAATATGGACTTTTTATACAATATTTTTTTTTCCATGCACTTGTTGCACACATGCAGCCTTTGGGTTTGGGTGTCAAAACAGCTGAATGGATAAGGCAATTGTTGCGTGGTAGGTGGTTGTATTTAATGGTCTATATTCAGAGCACTTACTACTAGTGGGAAACCACAGGAATCAGTTTTGGGACCTAAGGTGTTTGAGGTAAGATCATTTGAAAGGAGGATAAACACTACAAGAGGTTGTAGTCCAAAACGAAAGGGTCAGAGGCTTAGATGTGATTTAAGGACGTTCCACTTTACTTGGTACTTGGTAGATGTGCTAACCACAAAGCAGTGATACAGCGAGGGAATTTAAACACGAATGGGATTGGCATAAAGCTATTCTCTCTATGGGACCAGATCAAGGACTGATAGGGGTTTGAGTCCCATACATCAGGAAAAATGGACTAGGGGACGCATATATGTCTAGATGGGCCTAATGATTCTTCTCTGCTGTCAAATTCTATGTTTCTATGTAACAGAGTAATTGTCTACAATGTGAAATGTTTGGTACATTTTGGCATATTCTCAACAGGTTAACGTAGACGAACATTTAGTGTGTCAAGGTTAATATGTAATTCCATAGTGTGATTGAAAGAATTATTCACAGTCCTTTATATACTGATGACCAACAGACAAGGTTAACAGATGTGTACGAAATGTTTGGTGCAATTATATCTCCTGAACTGATTTAATAATGCAACATTTTATAAAACTGTTCTACAAAAGTGCCATGATATGTGTATTTTTTGTTTTTGGTGTATCAACATAACGTGGTTCTCTAGCTGATTAAGAAATTTGATTTAATTCCAAAAAATACCTCTTAAAATGCCTTTTCTTAAAGAAGTGTTTAAAGATGTACTACTTGAAGTAGTGCAGTATGATTATGTTTAATATACATTGTGGCTGTCTCACTGCACAACCTGTTACCATTTGCCATACATTCATGATACTATTAATAAAAATGGTGTTAGTTCCACTTGTTTCTTTTAAATAACTGAAATAACAATCTGAATGAATTTAATTTAAATCTAATCTAGTCTGATACTTCAATAGTGTTGGGAATGCTCAGGTAATGCGTGCCTTAGTGAGGATATTGTAATGTATATGAATGCTTTCATTTTACTAGCAGAATATTCCGTTGTCTGTGTTTTGTGGATATGTTAGTCCCTGGAATATTAGTCCCAAAAGCCAACACAGGACCTGCTGTAAATCTGGAGTCCGGCTACCTGCTGCTCTGCTGCTACGTCTCTGCATAAATATGTCCCCTGCCAGTACTACATTGGTTTATGGATACTTTTCTAAGAGTGAGTCAAAGCTTTCTGTTCTATATATTTTTTTAAAACTTTTAATGAAATATAATTTAATTTTTGTTCTTCCTCACTCTCTCAGCCCTTTATCTACCCTCTTTCATCAAATCAAAGGTGGAACTACTATTGGCATAGCAGGTGGAAGTCATGGGGTATATCCAGAGGGGGAGATGATATCCATCTGCTATCATCCTCTGACTTACAATGTTAGGAATAATATGGTTGAAAAGCAATCAATATGTACAAATTTACTTAGAAAAGGGACTGGCCAATACCATATTATACACCTACTATACACAGGCTATGTTGTTCAAATTTAATAGGTAAAAGCACAACAATAAGTTGCTACCTAAGTGTTTTAACGTGCACAGAAATACACAAGCCACTGATCTAATTAAAAACTTTAACGTCTCTTGTGCGTTCTTAGCTCAAGAGTTGGTGGCACTTTGTGACCCCAGTCCGGTTCCAAGAGTCTATTGGAAATGTATGCTGATATTTTCCTGTTCAGTCTCCCTTTCTTTACTTAGGTGCTAAGCATTCTTATTTCCAGCCCCATCACTGCTCTCTTAAGTAATTTGCGAAAAGCTAACAAAGTCCAGCTACATCCTCATAGCGACTGTTTAAAGCCATTACTTTCTCTTTTAATCAAATCGCCGATGTGTCAAAATACAAAATTCTTGCCATGAATCTCACTTGCCTGTTACAGTTCACCAGTTGACCTTGAAAATGTTTGCTCTTCTAAGCGCCTTCTCTTCGGCCTCCAACTAAATTGCTCAAGACCAGGACTCATCATTTTTCTATATACAGAAATCTGATTAACATAAACAGAAGAGCAATCTCAAAGGCAACAAACACGGGCTGCGAGATAAATCAGAAAACCCTCCTACCAAAACATTAGGCTTCCTTATTACTATTGTTATATATTTATTATTATTATTTTTAAAAAAAACACATTTAAACAATTACAGCTCTATTCACAGTTGTATACACATATATACTATAAACAAATATAATGTATGCTTTATATACAATATTGTACAGCACTGCAGAACATGATGGTGCTATAAAAATCTATTAATAATAATAAAATATATGTTATGCACGTGTGTATTGTGTATGCATGTACACATGCCCACAACCATTTACACAATCCTTTAATAAAAGGTTAGAGTCTCACTAAATATTGTTTTTAGTCTCGCCTGCAAGGGATGGCAATACATTAAGCTCTAAATAACCTTGCCCCTTGGCACCTTGGCATGGAGAGTGTTGATAAGATCGGCACCACACTCTTCTCCGATTATTTAATATACACTGTGTATAAAAACCCATCTTAGATGTGGACAAACAATTAGTTTTGAGTTATTTATCTGGAGTTTGTGTGGTTTAGAAAAACTCCATCTTTCTAGGCTGATGCTGTCCTAATGCATTTAACTTCAGCCATCAGCGATGATTAAACACCTGCTGTTGTGGGGAAACAAAGCGCACTAATCCAATATGTATTTCTGACATCTTAAATATCACCCAGTCCCCTGACATCAGGCACAGCTTTTCAGCGGGATGGAATTCCACAGCATATTTTTCTAATTTATGGATGGACAATAAATCAAAATTAAGCCTGGGCAATGAAATATACATCAGTGCAGAATGAACTGACTGCAAACTGGAGCATACAGCAGCGGAGGGAAGCAGAAGGGATACATTAATAGAATCCTAACATTGTATGACTATACACAAAGTTACTGAAGTGCATGGAGGGAAAAAACACAAAAAATACAATCAAAGAAAAAATAGAATATTAGATGCCAAGATAACTAAATATATATATATATATACACATTTTTAGCATGTTAAATATTATTTTTAAAATTGTAAATTATCATGGCATTTTTTTCTGATTTTGTTTTTGTAATAATACATTTTTTTTATTAAGAATATTTAATGATTTTTTTTTTTTTTTTACCATGTTAAACAGGGAGCTGTCCAAATTCTGAAATGATGAATGTTGATTGACTGCGGAAATGCTCCACGCAGTATAAAGGTGATTTACAAGATAATTGGGGACATTTAAGAGTAAATTCCATCTTGATATATTAATCTGATTTATTTTACAGTGGTTCTCTACAGCCAGTTATTTTGTGTTTGAGCATCGTAAAAAATTTAACAGATCACATCTTTCTTTTGTCTTCTGGACTTTTCTCAAATTACAGGGATTCTCGAGTTCCATTAATATGCATAACCCGTATTTCAACTCTTTCACATCACCCCTGTACTCGGTGACATTGGCAGGGTTATTTCTAATGGGATTTTTTTAAGACCTGTACTTTCCCTTGAACTTAGAAGAATCATTTCTATTGATGAGTCTGTAAAGCAGGTCCCATCGATAACACAAAAGCTCACAATGAATAAACAAACTATTTTGCAGGGATTTTTGTCTCTGAAGAGTGGTGCTTCCTAAGGAGCCCTGAGTGTTTATATTCTTAGTGTGTGTCAATACAGCTTCCTGCAAATAGCACCGCTCGCTACCTTTTGCTGAGATTTTTTTTTTGGCTAATTGGCATATTGAAATTGGAAATGAGGTGGAGATGGCCGTCTAAAAACATGAAAGCCAGGGCTAAGTGCTGAATGTGTTTACTGAATGGCAGCTACTTTAACTGAATACAACTTTTAACTGTTTCATAGGGCTCGGGCTCTATATTCTGAAAACATCTTGATGTCTGTGACCTGATATATAACTAACACAGGATCCCTAACTCCATGTTTTTTTATATCTATCTATCTATCTATGTATCTATCTATCTATCTATCTATCTATCTGTATATCTATCTGTATATCTATCTATCTCTCCATATTACAGAGAATACTTTGGTGTGATTTCTAACTGAATTAGGTTTTCCATTCTAATCTAATCTAATCTGATACATGTATTCAGTACAATCGTATGTACTCAACATTTATACATAATATAACACGACACTGTTTTGCCATGTGAGATGTATATTTCTCATCAGTGACATATTAATCATCATTAATATAATATCCCAGCACCCTGCAACTTTGGGACATGCATCATGGGGTGCACCATGCTATGGAGGCTACAAGGGCTAGGCATAATCATCCAGGGTGTAAATTGTCCAGTTGGCTAGTTCTCCCTTTTAACTAGTCCGTTGTGCTGCTGCGCCCACTAGAAAGCCATATTGTCCAATAGGATAGTCTGTCCCTGGACCTGCTTAGCCTAGACCAGACTATGCCTGTGTTGACCATACCTTCATATTGGTCTGAGAAAATGCAACATAGAACAGACTTATCTACTACAGTATTGCTCCTTGAGTTTGCCTTTTTATCCACCAGCCTCTGAGTTATGCTGTAAATGGATTTTTGCCACCAGCTCTTGCTTTTTCAGGCAAATGGCCATGCGCAGTTTATGTAAATATTGTAGAATTCTGTTAACTAATGAATGAGGTAGAAGCATTTTCCATGAAAACATTTGTTCTATTTTCTGCTGCTAAATCCAATCTGTACTGTAATTTGGAACCCTCTATCAGTCAGTGATGGCACTGCCATACAAACAGATTAAGCAGCTGCTTACAGCCCCTAAACTGAATTAAGGGTACAGACTAGACTTGTGAGCATGGACCATTTTTTCATTTCATTTTTGGTCCATTCTTTTTCGAAACAACGAATTTCGTTTCATGCGTTTTCAAGTGAATTTTTTTTCTTAAATTCAGAAATGAAATTCATTGTCACTCACTCTGTCATGCTCTGTGACATTCTTTCACTCTCTCTCATCCTTCTCTGTGTCTCCACAGCTCCGCTTCTTGTTCTCCACTGCTTCTCCTTCTTCATGCTGTCCACATCTTCATTCTCCTTTCTTCTCGGGTGATCTGCTGTGTTAATCTGGCCTCTAGGAGCACTTCAGCATCAGAGCAGAGCCTCCTCACACACCAGGGGGACAATGTCTCCCCTGAATGGAGGCTGTCTCCGTGGCTCTGCCCTGATGTAGAAGTGCTCTGGGAGGCCAAAATAATGCAGACAGATCCATTAAGAAACACTGCTCTTTCTCCATGAATCCATATGCACAGGTATAGCAGAGACCTCTTTTCCCCAGGCATTACCGAAGACCCTGAAGCAGCGCCCTCAGAGCCCCCTCTGCTTCTACAATCCTCACTGCTGAGCGATGGGGTATGACAACATACCTAGGTGGACTGTTTTTAAAACATGCAGTCTTTTTAGACTCAGGACAGTCCTTCATACTGTAAGTGGGCTCGTTGAGATCACTACAGAGTATTTCACTGACCTATTAAAGTGTAACACAGGTTCCCACATAAATTTTGTTTACAATGGAAAAGGGGGTTCATATGCCATTCATAAAACCCAAACAGTAAGTGAAAAATACTAAAAATTAATATAAATATTCCCAATATTAACATCTTCTATGTGTGTCTTTAGGCAATATTCATATAAAAAGGTATACCAGTCATCTAAAGAACAAAATAATATATCATATAAGAAAATAATATCAGTTTATCGGTTCTCCATGCACAAAAGATCAATAATAGAGATTATTGCTATTTATAGTAAAAGTTTGGATATAAATATCAAATTAAACTATCTCTCTGTTGCTTATAATATATATCTTAAGGTCCTATGAAAATGTTATATACAATTTTAACACAATATATTGCCGTTTTGAAGGCATCACTTATATAAGATTTGCACATATATTTGCTGTCTCTTGAGATGATAACATGTATGTAAGTATGTAATTCACCTATCATTTCTGGTTAGTTAACAGCTTTCTAAAACGTTGTAACCTTTTTTTATTGGTGCAAAACACAGGACATTGGAGGAGGTTAAGGGTAATGCCAAATTACATGGGATTCACAAACAGACTGAAATAACCCTGAAAGGGAACAAAATCACAAAAAAAATATGACAGAATATGGGTTTTTTTGTAAACATTTTCCCCTCTCTCTCAAAATGACCAAACACATATTTTGGAACATCTAGGGCCGAATGAACAAAGATGAAACTATTCCAAAGTTTTCAACTATTATGGTGGTTTCTCTAAAGATTAAGCAGGGCAGAGTTCTATTGATTACAATCAATCGTTGCTTTTAAGTTGAACACAGAATGCAGCATATTCTAGCAGGACTGCCAGGATCCGGTGAATTCAGTTCCCAAGTCTAGAGGAGATTGAGTAATATAACTTTACAGTGGATTTATCTACCAGTGCATAGATTGCATGGTTTACTATACATATGCTTAATATTTTATATATTAAAACTTGTAACATAGCGGTTTGAGAGATTTATTGAAACCAAGTCCCAGGAGTGCTGGTAACTATTTTTGGAATTTATATACATGAAACTGCTCCAGTTACCAGGCACCGGGCAGAGCAATTAAGGTTGGTGTGCAATTGTACACTTTGGACTTTATAAAATATACATGTGTATATATAATAGTTACATTTACAGTGCCTGACGTTGGCACTTCTGGCTTATGGTGGCAGCACGAGTGTCCTGAATTCCACTGGTACACTCATGATCCCACTCTCTGATCCTGTAGACATCTTAAAAACCATGCAGCAGCCATGTATTAGTAGCTTATTGTTACCCGTTATTGCTAAGGATATAGTTGAAGGGGAGTTATGCTATGAAAAACCATGAAATAATAAAAAAACACAGGTTTTTGATGAAGTCTGAAGAACCTTCAACGATCATAATGTACAACTACACTGTGTTGTGGACTTCCAGTGGGGCAACAAAACTTCTGGGGAGCTATCCCTGATATGTATGTTTGGTGCAAAAATAAAATATCCTCCCAAACATATGACTGAGAATTGAGGAATGATTCTGATATTAAAAACACATCACATCCACTGTTATTACGTAAGGTTGACTTAGTATCTATCTGATTATTTGATAAATCTGTCTCAGGCAATAAGAAGACATTTCCTTACTACATCATAAATCTCTGTTGCTGAAGCCATTCTTTCAAATTAGATTAACAGCTGGAACTATTTTCTAACCATATATGTTTTATGTTTATATTAATAAAATTAGATATCCAACGTTTAATCAAGGAATTCTCATAGGAGTTGTTATATTGGTTTCGTGATTGAGTTTGATAAGAAAAATAGATATTGCTGTATTAGCAGTGGCAAATTCTGGCCCAGGACAACAGGTCCAGTGGGGCGGCAGTCCCTTTGGAGCATAATAGATAACCTATTGGCGATGAGGCTCCCTGTAGAGCCACTGCTCAATGGGCTGGTTAAAAGGCAGCCCACTGATCTTACCATCTCTCCATTAATGATATGGAGGACTGGGGCGATTCAGCACAATCTCCATACATTTGTGGTGCTCTGTGCATCCTTAAAAGGTGAAGAGCTGAGACAAGATGTCATACCCCAAGGTTCAGCAGTAAGGACAGCGGTACAAAGGGGCTAATCTTTTCAGGCAGCTCTATATTAGCAATTTGTATGTGTTCTAACTCTGCAATTGGCCCAATCTACTAGACAAACACGCTGAATCCGTATCATACTGCTTGTAGTAAACAGAATGACTCAGTCTTAATCAGCCAGCCAAGTCTATGGAGGAACGGACATCATTAGCATTGCCATCAAGAATCAGCTCAGTGTGGTGTTTGAGCGTGACTGACATTTCCAAGGGACTTCTGCTTTAAAGTTGAGTCTGGTCATTGTAGTCAATCCTTATGTCAACTGACCACTCAATATCTTAGTGAATAGATTTGTAATACAACTCAGTGCAGCTTTTGATTGGCCATCCCTGTGATCACATGACTCTGCCACCTACAAGTTGGGTCCTTGAGGACTTTCTTGGTTACACATTAAAATCTCTAAAAACACTCCTTCAGCATCAGCGTCGACATGATTATGGAGATATATTGTCTACACGAGTTGTGGTGATAATGTGCTAATATGAAAAATGCCACTGTCTGTGTTTAAAGAGATGACAATTATTATTCTGGTGTGAAAATTCTCCCGAATTCCTCCGCCATGTTTGTATGTTTTATAAAAACACGCCTGTCATTTTTCTTGTCTGATTAACTACACATAAAAATAGCATTACTGTGGGAGTGGATGGAAAATAAAATACGATCCATCTGTATTCAGCATGATAAAGATTACAACAGCTACTAACAACCAATTAAATGAATGAAGTGTTGATATGTTTTATAAAATATGGCCGTGGTATCAAAGCCCTCATTAAGCTAACAAGGACAAAGAAAAATTGATGTTTAAAAAATGAACACCAGGAATAAACGTGTGCCTGTATCACTTCATAAATACACAAATCAAAGTGTTTTTTTAATACAAGTAATCATTGAAAATCAGCTCATTAATGAAGCTAATATCTGACTGAGCTTAATGAGTTATTAGGTTTCATACACTGGCGACCATTGATAAGCTAAACTAGATCAGTTATCTTTAGACAGATTTTCATTCCAGCAACATGATTTCATTAATATTGTAAATATTTAATTATGAGGTGGGAAAATGGATGGAGTGGCTCAAGGTGTCTGGAGAAGCAACCTGAAAGATTCCAATTAAATGTCTCTCATGATGAAAACAAACATGAACCACGCAGGCTAAGTGGCCGTCATACTCATTTGGGCCTCAGAGAAGGACACTGATTCACACTTGGTTTCCATAAACAGTTCTCATTCATTAATTAAACCCAATTGTACATTAGGACCTGACAGGCCATTCATTCTCTTGTGAGGTTGTAACTGGAAGTGTACAGGGAAATAATATCATTTCTATGAATAACATCATAGGGTGATATGTGGGGCATGTCACCCCAATGCCTTGCAGAGGCCTTCTTCTGTGTACCTGCTGCCATGCCGTTAGCTTGTGGTGTAGGACCGGAAAAGGAAAGTCTGTTCAATTTTTGCTTATAATACATATATGGTGTTTATTGCTGTATACATGGAGCTACTGGTGGGCTATGACTTTCCAATCAGGAAGTCCAAAGAGCTAAGGAACATGGTATATGAGGGTTAACAACCCAGACAAAAAAATCTCCTGTCTACAGTCATCTAGTGACATAAAGTTACAAACGCCTTGGGTGTTATGTTTAGAAAAATGATCATGGTCAAAAAAATGGTGTTACCACCAGAGGTTCAGTGGTCCAACCAGGAGGAACATTCAATTGGGTGCTATGTTAGTCAGACTTCTGAGATCCAGAAAGTTTTCTATATCGATTCTATATCGTTTACTATGTTGGCCATTTTTCTTGGTAAGACCACTGATAATACTATTAAACTGTATTATTAACAGTAATGCATTGCCCTGGAATCACGTTTATCCTTTTACTCATTACATGCTTAACATAGTAGCAGACATCACTTTAACTTTAAATATTAATATTTCTACACAACTAAAGTTTCATTTCTTATAATTTAACTTACATATCCAAAACATTGACATGCTAAGGTGAAATAAATCTCTTTACGTTGAATCAAGTGTTATTAGGCAAATAGGGTAGGCTCCAGTTTACAAGACATCCAAAACCATATGCATACATTAATTAAACCAGAGTGAAGGAGGAGGGAAAGTGAAAATAACAATGCTTCAATGTATGCATGGAGAGATTTTTCATTCAGTTTCGCTTCAGCTCTGCCTCTGCAACAGAGGATCTAATCAATCTGGCGGCTATTAAGTTTGTTAATTGATAATGCATACTAATTAGGCTGAGCGCGGTTACTTAAGAGACTTTGCTAAGGTGATTGTAGGCACAGGTCCAAATGGAGTTTAAAGTATTCTGCGTGAGGTTAAAATCCATCAACCAGAATAGATGGATTTTATATTATAGCAGAAGACACAATATACTCATAAGTATTTAATGTATGGGACTATTACCCATTGTTTCCATTCAGACACCGCTCAGCAATTAAATTGCAGGGACATCCAATAAATGCTATTAATGAGCATGCATATTCGTCGAACCCCTTTGTTATCAGGATAAATATTAATTTTAGTTTACACTATCTAATTAAAGGACAGTGACTGTTGTGACGTAAAGACTGGGTCAATCATAAACACAACTCACAGCATTTAAACTAATGCATGTACATCAAAATAACGTAAAAGAAATTGGACATTGGAGATATTACAGTAACTGTTTATTCGTATAGATTGTGAAAATATTGGCAATATAAAATACAGTTCTGTATAGAGTATTGCAGGTTAAGGTTGCCAACGATGCGGTTCCATCTTACTTTGTTCTCATTTACCTGCAGACCTGCACGCTAAAAGTGTAAATGAAAGCTCTGCAAAACAAATTGACAAAGAAAAAGCCCAAATCATGTATTATTAATTACGTTATGCTAAAATAGTGACAGTTCCCCTTTAAGTTAACGGACGAATACAAGAATAAATGTTTTTTTTCTAAGATTTTAGCTAATTAACTTTTTCTTCATTGGGAAACTACATGACATATCAGTAATATGCTCAGTGAAAGCGTTTCAACATCAGTATTATAATATTGCTTTCAGTTAAGCGGTAAGGTTTACGTAGAAAAAGTATGTGCCATCATACAGGTATACAGGACACAAACAAAAAGAAATCAAAACCTCCTTATGTAAATAATACAAATTAATTGGCGTGCAGACATGGCTGCATTGTAATTCTTCAAAGACATGCTTAGAAGTGTACTGTGCCCAAAGTTCTTCTTTGATGTGGAATAAAAGAGTGGTGTTTAAGACTCCACATGAATGATACCAGACTCTATAGACTTGGATAAGCACACCTATCATGAAAGGCCATGGACAAGAAAGACTTGTGTTTTATTATTATTATTATTATCTTTTCTTGATATGGCACCAATGATTTACGCAGCGCTTCTTACAGTACATATATTCAAAGGGTCTGACAAAACTAGAATAGACAGACTAAGACAAACCCAGGTAAGAGGACCCTGCTTGGAAGCTTTAGTCTGTTAATTAAAAAGCTCATACTTTCATATAGAAGATATCAGTTCCATTGTAAGCTGTCTCTCCACCTTGTGATGGAGAAGATCTCAGGAGAAGGTAGCCTCAGTTGTAGACTAGTAGTCCTAAGAACTAGAGATGGTCGCAAAGATAATTAAAGCAGGAGGCAGCACGTAATAGCTATAAATTAATAAGTTAAATTATATGTTTATGCACTTTTTTCCCCCAACAGCTTCAGATGAGGTGGCCTTTAAGGGTTACATCTATTTTGAAAGAGGTCTGCAGCCATAAAGAATTTATTATAACATGGTCTAGATAATAAGAAGACACTGAAAGCATATACCGGCATATATTTATTAATATAACAATTAAGGTTTTCAAGCCATTTATAAAGTTACAAAATGTCCAGAATCTGTTACTAGTCCTAATTGCCCGATGTATATGCTATAGTACACCAGGCAATGGAAATCTGATTGCATAGATAGTAAAAGAAAGTGGAAAAGTATATTTTTATGTGGTGGAAGGTGAGAGGTTTCTGCAAGAAATTTATGTTAAGTAGAATGAACTGTGTCAACATGCATTTGAAATAATAAGACCAATTTAAGAATATTAAAAGGAAATGTAAAATGTAATACTCTCTAATCAAAATGTGGAATGGGTGAAAATATTACTTATTGCGAGTGGGATAAGGTACAACTAAGCAAACTACTAATGGATGTTTCAATTAACCTTAACTTATATTCTTCTGATTAAACACATGAGAAAATAACTATTTTCCCAGCCATTGGCTGTGCTGATGTCATTAGGTGGCCACTGGCTTTAAAGGGACAGGGCCACCTTGTTATCCTCAGTCTCGCCCAAAACCAACCCAGAAATAACAGCCTTTATATGTTGCCGTGTTATAGATCAGATACTGATACCTTTGATGTGGTTAATTTAAGTTTACTTTTTTTTCCATGCAACCCAAATATTTATACAAGAGTTTGACAACTATGTCTGGCTTGATTGGATGCCTTTTGGTTCCTGGATCTTGCTTTTGGAGAAAATGTTGCATTTTGAAAAACGTTGCAAAACACCTTCCATATATTGATACAATCACAGCTTTCACTCATTTTTGCATCCGTGACACCGTTATAAATTACCCCAATGTGTATTTGCTTTATGGTGCATAAACCACAGTTGGGATGTGGTGTACCAGAGTGAGAAGATGTCATTTGGATTTTAAAGGTATGAACGGAACCCGTCAGGTGTGATATGAAATAGTGTATGCCTTAAGATGATATGCAAGTCCTTTTCAATGTAATAATTTGCAAATCCCCTTTAAACACTATAAAAGTAAAGGTAAGCTATGATGTCATTATTTCAGTTTTTTCTACAAGCTAATATTCCAGTCCCATCATTCCAGAAAATTACAGAGGAAACACTTCATACTCTTCCATACTCGCTCTTCACTCAATTAATGTTGTTGTTGAAGGTGTCCTGGACATTGTAATAAATACAAATTTACAGTAAAAAATGAAATATTTAAGGGGTGAACAACTCCAGTCTTCGAGGGGTCCAAACAGACCACAATTTTGGATATCCTAGTTATCCTAGCATAGGCATCTCAATTAAAAACTACTTATTTTCAGGCAAAGATTGGCAGAATTTCTGGGCTGTATGCAGTCCTGGGGGAACTGGAGTTGTGTCCCCCTGACACAGTTGAAAATGGACTGTTCCTTTAATATAAATACCAATGGATGATTATCAAATATAAGAAGCCTTTATGAGTTTATATGACATTTTGGAAGACACAATCAACACTGCTGTCCTCTGTGTCCTCCTCCTCCTGCTGTCACAGTGTGACCTCTGAATTGTGTGTATATGCGGCTTTCATTGTAGAGGAAGTGACCCAGTTGAAGCGACAATGGTCGCTCTTGATGGCGCATTCAGTTTGTAGGGCCTAATCGGTCATGTTTCTTTAGGAGCTTGGTTTTGGTTGCTCTCCTGCCCATGCCGGCTTATATCCTAGATCTCTTGAATGCTATCTTTTCAACCTAATTCCTGTCTGAAGAGTACCTGACTACCTGTTCATTTGCTCCCGTCTAGGTGTTCATCGCTTGGTACGCAGCAACATCCCAGTACCTAGAGGGTTATCTAAACATGAAAAGGGGGCTATAATAAGTGAATTAAGTGAATTTCTTTTATAATACACAACCCTCAACCTAATTTAAAAAGACCATAGCCTTTTTAAGCATTAGAATTTAAGCCCTGTAGGCTTTTTTTTAACAGCTTTTTATTCCAAGCAGAAGCTGACATTTATTTTTACAAATGTTTCTCGACTGCTACATAATTACTGTTATAGCAAAAATGTGAAAGAGTTAAGTGTTCTTGTAATACCTCTACTCCCCTCTTCTTGATAAGGAGCTGGGAGGGTTGTTGGGGCAATTTTACGAGAGCAAAGCATATTAGCGCCTCGTGACTCTAGTGGGGTATCTCAGCTCTAATCATTCTCAGTAAATCAGAATTATAGGATTTCAATCTTACCAAAGCAGAAATACCTAAAAAAATAACATTTAAAAAAAATATATGTAGATTTTGGGACTGGAACACAAAGTGTTAAAGGTGATATGATGAAATGACACAATTCTTCGCCGGAATTTAATTTTTATGCATATGAAGAGATTTCCCTCTGCACGGGTTTTCTAAGTTGGAAATTTGCTTTCTGCTTCTCGCTCATATATTGACCACTTGTTAAATGTTTTTGTTTGTTTCCCGCCATTCTCCTGGGATGCAAAGACAGACAGGCTTGCCAGATTCATTTTCTGATCAAAGCTGTTTGATTTGGTCAATTTTGCCACATTGGAGACGTTCTCTATTACAGAGATAAATAGCCTTGGGCTAACTGTCAACGAAAACTTGTAAGCTAATAAATTATTCCAATTTCTTCCAGTGGATTTCTCAGGAGACAGCCCTAGGAAATACACTTTTTGATTAGTAAATTTCTGTGTGTGTGTGTCTGGACATTCAAATGTGTCTACTTTGATTAGAACCATTGCTTTTCAAGTAGATGTTGGCTGAGGGGCTGTCAGTTGAAGGCAGACCTGATGCATAATGCATAAACCTTGCCCGGAAACCAGTGCCTCATTCAGGGCTGGAAAGGCGGGAAAATTGCCCTAACAACCCTGCCGACTTATTTTTATCAAGGGAGATAAAAGTTTCAGGACTTGTCATCTGCCGATGCGACGCTTACTTGTCACTAGAGTCATATAGCCTTGAAAGGGTTGTACAAGCAAAACCGTGCTGTTCTGCAAACAGATGATCTACTGAGACCTTCTAAAATTGATTACCTCCCTTGAAATATTGGAATACTTCAAAGATGTTTTCTATTTTCAAGGGGTAATCAGTATATCACCATATTTCCCTCTTGGGTTTTTGGTGGCTGTGTGTTTAACAAGGCTTCCAGGTTGTCCAAAGGGCTTGCAGCACACTGTGGGCCAATGTTTTTAATGGTCCCTGTTGCCAGTGGGGGAACCTTCTTAAAAACCCAACCGCCGATATAGGAAAAACATTTTTTCTGTTAGAACAAATCAATCGGTGCGTGCGATAACACAAGAATACAGTCATTTATCAACAGCCAAATACCCTAAATTATGACCTTTTCAGAGCGTATAGGAGTCACAGGGAACGCACAATGTAAATTAAACTTTCAAGGGTCACTGATTTTCACTTTCACTATTTATCTTTCTCTCACCTTCTAGGTCTAAGAACAAGAATTCTGTGTAATTACATTTCACTGAGGTGCAGAAGCGCATTATTCTCTGCAATACCTCACGACTGCAACATTTCCAAAGACGCCACGTAGACTTCAATTTATTAGAAACATTATAAGCCTGCGGTTGATCTTTAAAAGTGATAACATATACTAATGCCCAGCCGTGTTATCATCTCTATTTAGTTGTAGATAATAGGTAGGATTTTCAAATCAATAAATGCAGATACACCGAACAGACCGAGCTTCTTTCCCTCTCAGTATTTTATGGGATCACATAGATTTTTCCAATGATTTAAATGCATGTGTGGGGTCTTTATGAGTGTACCAAATTAGCCCCTCTCCATTTCTGCACAAACAATGTCGGGAAGCAGGAGCAGGGGTTATAGTGAGCGTGCCCTGCTGATGGACCATGGAGCACCATTTAATTTCACATAATTAGCCTCAAATAGGCCAGGTCTGTAGAATTATGAGACAAATATAAATCAAACCTCTCTCTCTTTGCCCGCGCCCCTCAATCACTTGACAACTAAATTTAATGTGGCTGTATTACATAAACACACACATATAAATCGGTAAAGATATCAGTCATGTTTGTGTATAAATGTAGTAATGTAAAGGCAAACTCTTAATGTAATCAATGCTCAGAGCCTATAAAAAAAATCTAAAAAAGTGGACATAGGTAAGGAAAATAGATTACATGTCAGGATATTTATGTGTATACTAAATTTTTGCCCTACTAATATTAAAAAATTATTTTATATTTGATTGAGTATTGTGATTAAAAACATGCCGGGATGGGGATTTAAAGAGACATTTAGGTCATTTTGTGTCCCATTGATTTTTATGCTGTCCCATGCTATTTATTTATGTAATTCTGTGAGGTAGGGCTATGGGTCAAAATCTAGTCTTTTTTTTACTTGGTGGCATACTAGGTTTGTAAGTAGGATATCTAGTAATGTTAGTTTAAATAGAAGTGAAATAAAACTTGAAACATAAAGTTTTGC